>JBAMHW010000015.1:8491913-8503218 GCA_037177495.1 Rhadinocentrus ornatus | reverse complement strand
TTAGGGAGATCCACATGATGAGAGAGATCCACTCCCAGGATGGACAGGCTGTAGATGTGACCAGGACTGAAGGATGAGTCATTGTGCTAATATAAGGGGAATGAGGTGATGCACCAGGTTAGAAGGGGGCACACACAAGGTGATGGGGAGCGAAATGGTAGGAGTATTCTGTCCTTCAAGGAAGTTTCACATTACCCCAATTCTATTATTTATAATAATAATAATAATTATTATTATTATTATATTAACTTAGATTAAAAAAAAAGAAGAAAAAGCCAAAACACAAGAGTAGGTGGATGTATCCTGGTAAAAGTCAACAGTGATTGGCTTTTGAACTAAACGAAAGCAGCAGTCAACAATTCCTCTTTTCTTTAGCTTGTGGAGGGAGACAGAAGATTCACTATGGCCTTTGCCGGATTTTCAACTCCAGCACCTCACAGCAGGGTCCAAGATACTGGCAGGCAAAGAATACATGGAACCAAATAACCAATTAGCCGGCATGGTGCACAGAAACATCTGTGCAGAATATGGACTGGAGACCCCTGGGAAACACCTCCCAAGGTGGTGGAGAGAGGGCTAAGATTATGTGGGACTTCTAGATACAGACTGGATAAGCAGCTAAGGAAAGCGATCCCCAACGATGGACTCAAGGAACAGCTGGAGAAAGCCTGGAAGGTGAAGGCAACAGTGGTACCAGTGGTCATTGGATCACTGGGGGCCGTCTACCCCATGCTGGAGTGAAGTGGCTCCAACAGATACCTGGAGAAACACCAGACATGTCCATCCAGAAGAGTGCAGTCCGAGGAACAGCTATGATACTGCATAGTACCCTTAAGCTCCCAGGACTCTGGTAGAGGAACTGAGTTTGAGATGAACAGCCATCCAGGCTACCAAAGGAAATGGGAGGTTGGGTGAGGGAAGAGTTAAATAAATAAATAAATAAATAAATAAATAAATAAATAAATAAATAAATAAATAAATAGATGTTATATAGATTGATAGAATCCACGGATCAGAGTAGAAGGACATCACAACAGAGAGAGTGAGGAAAGAAAATGAAGAACAAAACTAAATAAGATGTTTATTTTAGAGTTTTCCCCCAAAGGTATCTATGAGCCAAACTTGTGGAAAAGCTACCCTGGTCAGATGAGGCTAAACAACTTAAGTTTCTGGTTATCAAAGAAAATGCCACAAGGTGTTAAGTCAATATGCTGCGAACACTTTCCTTGACTAACCACAGTAAAGCATGGTGGCAGCACCATCATGCTGTGGGCATGTTTTTTTTTTATTCTATCAGCAGATCCTGGGAAATAATGCTGGATTAATGCTGGAAAGTGCACATTCTTGGGAAAAATCTATTTTCACCTAGGAGAATTGCAACTGAGAGGGAGGTTTACTATTCACTGTAAAATTACTTTAATCTCACTCCAAAAACAAGTGTCTAGGAGTAAACATTTAAATAACTGGGAATGCATAGTTAAAGTCCATATCTAAATTCAGCTGAGAAACTTTGGTATCATTTAAATATTCATATACACCAACACAGCCTGTTCTGGTTGAACGAGCTGGAATAGTTTTGTTGTAACAAATGTTTGAAAAATGACCAGTGGCTGGACACCCAGTCTAATAAGAGATATGCCACAAGAAACTTGCAGCTGTCAAAAATTGGGCTTAACACCTCAACACCTACAAATAATCTGCAGATTGAGGTAGTAAAAAAGGCCAGAGACTTAAAAAAAGATTCCTCTGAGCTAAGTGCTTGTATGACTTAGAGAATTGTTAAATTCTTTCAAAAGTAATATTCACTAATTTAATATTTCTAGACTTTTTAATACTGCATTTTGAAACATAATTTAAAACTACATAAAGTGTCTTTGTAAATAGTTTTATATATATATAAAGTTATACTATCCCTGTTGAAAATTTAGTTTGCATGAATTGTAATAAATGAAAAACACCATGCTTCCTGAAAAATACCCTGGTTTCTTTTTAAGTAGAAAATTTAGGCTGGTCTAATATTTTGAGTCTAAATGAAAAACGTGACGAGTCAGTTTCTTCTTTATTATTGATCCCCACTCCATTAGCATTAATTAAGTGGACTAAATATTTCATAAATTAATTTCTAATTACCCAATAAATAAAAAAAAACATATTTAATAGATAATTACACTGAATGCTCAGATGTCATTCCAGATTTCCACTGCTTGGTGAATATAATGGCACATTACATACAATCGTAGAAATGCTCAAAATGAATTATAGTAGCAACACTTTTCAGAATACTCGTGCTTTAATTTAAAAAAAAAAAGAAAAGTAATTTAAAAGAAGCATTTCAAAATGCCAGAAATTGGGTCGCTGCTATCATTAATAAATTGTCACCTTCGTAGATTTTTCAAAAGTTTAACACAGTTACTTAAACACAATTTGAAATACCTAATTAAATTGTTAACAAGTCAAATTGTGTGAATTCTTATTAAAATAAGATCCAGGGTTTCACAATAGCAGAACTAACCTAATTTATTTTCAAGAAGTGCCTGTACAGCATTTAAAGGTGGAAAACAAACAACAAAAAATTGACATTTTACATTTTTCTTTATTGAATCCTAAAAGTAAAAAAACAAAAAAACAGACCCATTCAGATTATTCAATCAGAAAAGTAGTAAATTTGCATCTTTAGCTGTATTAAACGCTGAGTCCTTGAGGTGTTGCGCACTGAGAGCTGATCCTGTTCAAAATTCTTTCTGGAGGTCTAAAAATGGGAGGACACAAAGCAAACAAAGTGAAGTAAGAAATTACTCATGATAGCTTAATTTTACTAAAATCTAGCACCACCAGAACTTACCACTCTGTCTGATTAGCTCTCCTTTCCTTGAATGAGCCATCCCATCAAGAAACTGGTCAAAGTACTTCACATACTTGGCCAGGCTGGTTCTTTTGTAATCTGTGAGAAAAAACAATTCGTTGGCACATATTTAGCTTAAATTGACACATATGACATCTGAAAGAGACATTTTGGACTAAAATGAAACCTTAACTGATGAATGCAGAGAATATATCTAAAGTAGTTAATTATCTAGCTTGTGCAAGCAAACTTTGAACAGATCGGAGCACTTTAAAGATTTCTAAGCAAATACCATCCTATTGTGCTAAAGGACAATGATAAAATATATTGATTTTTTTTTTAAATCAACACAAAATAAAGGTTTTGCATGTCTTGACCTCTGATTTTTCTCTTCTCTGCTGCATCTGTCTCATGTTCCTTCTCCTTGGTGTCCTCTGACTTTTCTTCTTCTTCACTTGCCCTGGGCCGATCCAACTCATCACAGATCAGACTTTAAAAAACAGTTTATACATAAAGGTTTTAAATTCAGCTTTGTAGCGGACCATAAAATGCTAAGAGTGTTATCACCAACCTGATTGTGGGCACAGCGAAAGGATCAAATGCGTCCAGTTCCTTAAGGTTAATGGGAACAGAGATGCGCCCTGGCGGAAAGAAGCAGTCGTTACTGTTTTCCCTTTATTCACATCTGATTCCTGCTTCTTACCTACAAGACTTTATTGTGAAGACAGTTAAATCTTAAAGTATGCTCACCTGTTTTGGGATGGACACTGAAGGGGCTTTTCAGCAAATGGTTCACACCTTTGCTGACATTCACATCGAGCCGAGGGTAACAATACTGCAGCATGATTTCTTTTTCAAAGTACTGGCCCTTTCTGGAAGTGGCCTGAAAGATGAAAGGTAGCTAGCATTAGCCCTCCAGTTGTAATGTGAAAAAGTAAATGAAAAGTTTAGGTAGCTTTCAGTGGCAGAACTACCAACCTGTTTCCTTGTGGCTTGATCTGTGACCTGTTTCCAGCGTTTTTCTGGTTTCTTTTCATTTTGGAAACTGAGCTGTAATTCTTTTCTAACATGTAATGGACAAATTAAGGTAAGTAAATGTCACGATTGTTGTCCCATTTTAAAAAAACAGGTTAATATTGTGTTGAGTGTTCATAACGCTGTTATGCAGCACACGGAAAAGGATATCATCAGGCATGAGAGCCAGCACCTTCTCCACAGACTCCTTGCGGCCCAGTATGTCCTGTTCTTGTAGTGCGTATTGTGGAAAGTAACACTCCACCACTGCCAAAGACTCACTGTTAAGATTACAAATACAAGATCGTAAGATTTCCATTTTTATGCAGATGATAGTCACCCTCATCATCTACATCTAGGCTGGCTCTCTGTTACAAAGTCCTTTTAACATGGTACCGTCCAATCTTTAGAATTTAAAACTGGTTATAAATGCAACTAAAACCTTCCTGGAACCATCACCTCACAAGGCTAACTTATCGGACTGGTATCAGATGACAGATACCTTGGCATTTTAAAAGACGACACTCCTTTACACCACTTATTCAGCAGTTGGTAAAACAGCTTAGGCTAAAACTGGGTCCTGGTTTTCTAAAGTAGGCTAAAAAGAAACTGGTGGTTGCTACTTTTATGTTGGTTCTAAACCATGGCGATGTCTTTTATATGAATGCCTCCTCTAAATGCTGGCGCACCCTTGATGCAGTTTTCCGTGGTGCGTTCATCACAAACTACAAAGCTCTTACTCATACCAGTTTTTTGTTTGCTGTGTTGGTTGGTCTGACTTGTTCATTTTAAGACAAAAGAATTGGTGGTTTTAATTCATAATTGTCTCCTGGGTCTGCATCCCTCATATCTTAAAATATTCTTACGGAATAATTTAAGTAGGTTTAACCTTCGATCACAAGACCTCCTACTATTAGCTGTTCCTAACGTCAGAACAGAGCTGAAAAAAAGACTCAAACATGCAGCTCCTGCTGCCTGGAATGACCTGGAAAAGGACCTTGGAAGGAGCTGGTCTTGCTACATGTTTCTAAAGATATCTTTTATTTATGGTGAAATGTAAAATCAGAGTGTAATTGAACTGTTTAACAGGCTGTTTTAGATCTGTTGGTACTTTTAAGCTTTGATTACGTCTGTGTTTTGTTTACTATGTTTATGTTTTTAGTTGGCTTTAAATAGTTGTAATTTCTCTTGTACTGCTGTCTTGGTCAGGACACTCTTGTTAAAGAGGCTAACTAAAAGGTAGGAAATAAGTTCTTGAACAATAATAGTGAAAAACTCAACAGTCACGCTGATAAACAGCAAAACAGAGATTTACCTGATAAGAGGGTGAATTGGATCTGTCAGCACTACTTTCTTCACTGTCTCTTCACCACCCTATAAAACAACAATCAGAAGATCTAATCTCAAAATGATTTTCTTTTATTACTATAGTATTTGATGTATAAGACAAAGAAAAGTTCTCATATTTGTGCAGCTATGCTAATTTGTTTATTTCCATGTAATTGTTCACATTAAAATTAACATAAATGCAAAACCATCAGACTCCTATGTGACCAGGCTATGACCCTGATGGGACCCACATGTGCAGAAGCATGATGTGTCTTTGCATCCCTTCTCCTCCTGCCCAGAATTGTAGGTCTGTCTCACTTACAAGTTAGATGAAAAGCAACATGACCGAAAAATGTTAGATATGCATCTGATTTAGGACCACAAATTTAAATTGGATACCCATATATGGGTCATTTTTGGGCAAAAAAAGTCAGATTTAGGCCCATTTTGCCTGTAATGTGAATGTAGCCTGAATATCTTGAACTTCTGCTTTTATACAGAGGTGCTGAGTCATAAACAAAACTTCTTTTCCAGAAAATTTTGTAAAGCTTTTAAAAATGTCACAAAAACTTCAATCTGTAGCTTGCTAGTTCATTTAGAGCTTTGATTACCTTGACCAGGCTGAGATATTCTGCAACAGCAGAGCGTGCTGCTGCAGAGAGCTTCCTGGCAGCTTCATCACACACCCAACAATGCACTCCTCTTCTGCCAGAATAAACCCACAACCGGTGCTGAAACCCAAAGTCATCTGGAAATAATACAAAACAAAAAAAACTAACTAAAGCTGGTTTTGACTAAATCTAACACAAATGACACTGAATGAGTGGCATACCTCGAAGAGCTCTGTCCAGGATTTTAATAGCGATGGTCATTAGCGTCCAGCATTTGGAGCAAATTTCTGCAGCACTACAAACAAACAAACAAATAAAACAGATTGAAATAGCCAGTCTGCGACATTTTGAAATGTTATCTCAGTGATTTGACAGCCAGGATATTCTGAACAAAAGTCAAACTTGTTTTTCTGGGTAGAAAAAAACCCCAATAAATTTGAACAGATTAAAATTCAATTATTGATTCATAAAGCTCATATCTATTTCTTTAGGTTTCCTTTACCAGTGACACAAGTGACCCTACTCTCACGTGACTTACCAATGTTCTGGGAGATCTTAGCATATATACTCAATTGAATGGTTTCCTTTGTTGCTTCCGCTTCAGCTTTCCAAGAAAATGCCAAATAATTTTTTTCTTTTCACCACTGGATTACATTCACCTGTCAACTATTGAGCAGCTTATTAGCTCACTTTAGCAGCTAATGCTAAGACTGTGGGCTCTGCCATGTTCAACAAACACTGAATCTTTTTTAAATAACAGAAAGTAATGTCACTTTGAAAGTGCAGTTATTTATCTAATTTACATACGGTAAGGTAGGTAAACTATAATAACCCACTAGGGGAAATTCATGTGGTCATTCCATTGCACACATGCACAAAAAACTTGGAATACCTCACCGTTTCAGATTCTGCCATGCTGTCTGTAACTCCTTACCAGTGTTGGGACAATGTGGTGAGATACATTACTGAGAATCTGGTTGGCCCTTTTAGTATCAGCTCTTTGTTCATCTGAGCAGGAGAATCCTGTTCAAGTCCAATAATCTTACTTGATGTGTTAATTGTACATTGCAGTTTTTTTCTGGTCTTTCAGGTGCATATTGCCAAAGAGGCAGATAGGACCAAACGACAAAACACTGCAGTAGAGCCTTGTAGAATATCTGATGGATATGACTGTTCAGTCTAAAGCTGTTCAACTCTAACATTCTTTGCTGCAGCCTCTTGATCTTACTGAGTGCACAGGCCTGAAATGACAGCTTTTCATCAATCAAAGTATCTATAGGTTGACACCTGTTCTACTTGCTCATCATTTATGATACATTCCATCTTAAAAACTACAATAATCTTCTTGGCTTTATTATTTTTTTAAAACAATGATCTCAAGAAAGCCATCTGCACACCACTGGGTAAAACCCTGTACCTTCTTTTCTAATCGTTCCACTGATACAAGGTCCGCCTGTAAAAACCCACCAGTACCGTGTCATCAGCTAAATGACATTACACACCATTAAGAGCTCCTGTGTTTGTGTTCCTTAAAGATGAGGTAGTGTGCTGGCATGTCATAGCTGCTCTTGGTCCACAGCGGCGTTCTACCCTGATAATTACTCCCAGATATCGGACTTTGATGGTCATGTAAACAGGCTCAATGTTTTATAAAAATAGTTATCTGAGAATGTCTTTAATATTTATGAAAAATTGTTACATGAATATCTGTAAGTGAATCTATATTGAATGAAATTTAATCAAAATAGAATCAGATTAGGCTGTTGTGAATCGAAGTTATTTATGAAATTAGTGGTGATACCTCATAAAATAATGAGTATTACCTGCAGCAGCTTCGAACATCATCATAGTCAGTCATGTCAATATCAAACACAAGCTCCTTCTCCAGAGCCTGGAAGGTACCAGACTTCACAGTGTTGTGCTGATTAGGCTGTGGGCGACAATAAACATTTCTAAATGCCTCCAACGATGCACAAACCTTTTGAAGCATATGGTAGCAGAGTAAAATCTTACCCTGTGAGTATATACTGCCCCGATGTCAATCTTGTAAGGGTTCATCTTCTGCATCTCCTTCTCCAGGTCATGTTGCGTGCTGAATGACTGGTAGCGCACATAGATGTCATCTTTGAGTGTGAAGGAAAACTCTCGGTTCTGAAAATAGTTCTTCTGCACTGAAGATGTTTGAAAAAATATCACATTATCCTGATAAAGTGTCTTTATTTGTCATGGAAGCAATAAAACAGACTATGTGGTGATAATCTTTTAAAACCTTTCTGCAGGTGATTTTTGTTTTTTAACATATTTATTAAAGTACATTTTAATGCAGTCAAGTAGCCACAGATTTTGGGGTAACTGTGGCCTAAATAAGTAAAAAATAAATAAATAAAAATAACGAAGCATTTAGCCTACTTTACATTGAAGGAGCTCATAAAAGCCATAAAGGGTTATCAATATATCACACTGTGTGAGATTAAGCACATACACGTATAGTTGTGCCCACGTAGTTATTTAAAAACAAAAAACAAACAAACCAAAAAAAAACAACCACACACACACTAATCAACAGCTCAAGATAATCAGCTTCATAATGGGTGTCCACTAGTTTTCATGGCATGCGTTAATAGGACACTTACCTCCTCCGTAATTCAGCCAGCGGTAATATTGTGAGAAGGGAAACATTCGTCGATAGTAGAGCGGTAATACGTCAGGTAGACAAGCTGAATCAAAGTCTGAGGACGGCATTGTGATATAGGCTAGTTAGAGCTCTGACAGCAGTGTACAACCGCGTAAAATAGTACAGTGGCGCTAGTTTGTTTAATATGTAGGCTGACAGTTTAGAGTAGTATTTGGAAGGAGGATAGCGCGGGAAACATCGGAAGCAATATCAGAACAAACTAGGGTTTAGACAATGACGTCACTTCCAACAGGAAACATATCAGTAGTTGTTTTTTTTAAAGTAAGCTTTTTCAGATAATTAACCAAAAAAGGACAAAAATATAAAATAAAAAAAGAAGAATATACATATATGTAATTAATGTAAGAAGTAGTTAAGAATAAAACGTCAACATGACAGTTTTCTCGAAACTTTACTCTACCTTGTAATATATGTCCTACACCGACTGAAAATACGGAAATGACGTCACTTAAAAGAGCATCATGGTCAGTGTAGTCGTTTATCCAAATTTGTTTTTTGTTTGTAATTATTGTTTTTGTTATTATATATATATATTTAAAAGCATAACAATACCTTTAATTTTAACGTAGAAAAATATAAGAAAATTTTTGATAAATGGAAATTTCAGAGAATTCTTGAAAATAAAATGTTAAAAAAGGTATGTGTAATTTATTTTATCCATTTATTTCATTTTTTTCAGTACAGGCATTGGGAAGTAGACCAACAATATACAGTATGTCAAGGCAGAAATATAAAAAATATATTTTTATCTTGTAATTTCTGAGAATTTTGTGCTTATAAGAATTGTGTGAGTAAAGTTCATATGCTGTTTATGGATAATTTGCTGTTTTATTTTATCTACCAACACAGTTTAAACCAATCTGTTTTTGCGATGGATGGTATGCTTATGCACCCATGAAAGTAGTGCACCAACCCAGTCTTTTGGGCTGTACTTTGTGTTTTGTACCTTTAGAGGGCACTACAGCATTATAGCAATGTTTTCAGTATTGGTAGATCATTTGCAGTTTTATTTTTATTTTTTTCCCAAAGAATATTATAATATATTATATACATATATATTATATATGTAAATATTATGTCAGTGCAGCAGACTTGGAGACAGTGGAGATCCAGATGACCAAATCGGACATACTTATAAGACTTTTAGCAAAGTTGGCCTTTTTTTTCCTGCTGATTTTCAGTTAAATAAAAGCTGTAGCTACAATTTGCAATGACAAGCTTTGACATTTGGAAAGGACACTTTCTTTTTTTGGAAACCACTTGGTCCTTTTTGTCCTGCCCAATGGTCTATATTCTAGCACTGACAACGTGATAATGTTGTGGCCTCGCTTGTGTGTTTAGGCAAGTGATGTGACACTGTTCATCGTGAAGGTTGGAAACTTTTATCGGTTATTGTCCTACTAACACAAAACCTACCTCAGCTTTGTTGTAGATTAAATATGACTAGCTCTACAATTCCATCCATTCTGGCTATCTCCTGGCATGTCTCTCAGTATGCCTGTTTCAGCTAGCCTTTATTGCAAAAAGAGGTATTTCGTACATAAACCTTTATGAAACGCAGTACCAATCCTTAAATGTTGGAAACTCTAAATTGGAATTAAATTTTCCTCACTTCACCTGTGGCTCTCTAGATGCTTTCAAGGGAAAAACTAATTATCTCTTCTACTTTTTATGTGTGTGCACGACTGAAACATTTAATTTTACTTTATAGAGAGAACTACACCACTGCAATTATCCAGCTGTTAGCATGATATCGTAGAATAGGAAAAATATCTACAATGGTAGGCTGTAATGACCTATGTTTGTGAACTGCCACATTCAAGAGTGATTAAGAGACAAGCATTTGCAAATAATTTCCACTTCATGATTACATGTGATTATTTTCTTCCATCAAATCCTGATTTACACAATGTTAGAGCTCTCAATCAAATATTACTGTTTTTTCTGCTCTGTTTGAATAACATTTTGGATTTGCCTGATTTCAGGCAGAACTGTTGACTCATTTACTCTGTTTTCAGTCAACCTGATAAAGTGAACCAGTTCAAATATCTGGATGTATTTGGATATAATGCCATCTACCTATTTCTGCCATCGTTTCCACTTCAACTTAACTGATATAAAAGATTATGCACATGTTGTGCAGTGGTTTCTAATCTGTACCATTTGTCAACTGTTAGTTATTTTCTAACTATCCAGTGGCTCATCATAAATGTGATACACTAGCATAGCACTCAGTGCAAAGTCATACTTGCTCAGTCCATACTAAATGTCAGTTGGAGGAGTTAGGTAAGAAGAAACTTTTAGTAGTGTGAAAAATAAATCTAGGCCAGACTACTGTCAGGTACTGTCACAATGAACCATTGTTACCTCATAATATGTTTTATTAATGACTGCAAAGACTGGTGGTAAATATGTGGTAAACTCTTAAGATGGAATGTTGAATAATTACACAGAGTTTCAGTTAATTAGTTTATTGGTTTATGGTGTGAGCATGTGTGTGTGTGTGTGTGTAGTAGCAGAAACCAGAAATCTTCCAGATAATTTTCACCTGCAAAGAAAAGGTAGATTTAATTGGTTTGGCTAAACATTTACTGAACAGTGCACTGATGGACGGTAGTGATGTTACGTCTGACACAAAAGCCCCAAAGCCTGCGTCGAGTAAAGGGGGCGTGTCCAAATGAAGCCTGTCGCGAAATCCGTATTATTTTCCTCAACATCACGTGATCAAAGACAAACAAGGCCCCGTTTTCCCTGATTCACGCGAGTGTCTCGTGTAAAGGCGGATTTATGCTTGCGCGGCGTCTGCGTGCAGCC
>JBAMHW010000015.1:8473965-8485620 GCA_037177495.1 Rhadinocentrus ornatus | reverse complement strand
CACCGGCTGACATTAAAGCCTGGAGCTTTGTGTTTAGAGGAAGTTGAGTGCTGCCAGTTGGCCTGCAGAGGGGTTGTTTCACAGGGGAGAGGGGAGGGGGGATGCCTTGTCCATGCAGGGGGTGGAAGTCTGTAAGAGTGAAGGGCAAGCATGTGTGTGTTTGTACAGTTGCTGTGAACAGAAGGCACAAGCAAAGGATACTGGGAGAAAATATATGCTTGACCTCCTCGGTGCCTTACGGTGTATATTTGTGTGTGTTCTGCCTTAAAAAAATGCTATTATGTAACTGAAAGCAGCTCTGAACTAATGTAGGTTTGTGTGTTTGTCTCCCACAAAGTAAAAACTTTCTAGACAGTCACCCTTTCTGGAAGGAAACGTTACATAAGACTGATTTACATTTGCAGCACAAACATGTACATGCTCACAAAGCCTTCATCAGTCTTTATTTTTAATCTTCCTTTTCATTGTCCTTATTGTTAAGCTTTAGAACTTTAAATATTTATATTTAATGGCGATTTCTATTACGCATCATATTTTTGCAGTTAAACAAAGCCCAAGCTGGTATCTTTAGATATGATATCCTAAACTTACAAAGACTCATTGGACCATCACATTACACAAAGAAAAAAAACCTTACATATTGATTTAAACAATTGTAAGAGTTTCTGTCGAGCAGCTTTTTAAATAATTGACTATTTGTTTCTGCTAACATTGCTTCAGGCATCTGTGTATAATACATATGATTTTTATATAAAAGCAAAGGAGACTTCAAGTTTAATGTTTCACCTTAAATCTGTGCACACCATAAACTTTTGCATACAACACATAGTTGTGTGTTTTCCGATTTATGCTGCATCGTTTTTACAAGACAGTCATATTTTTCACCTGTTGTATAAAGATGAATGCAGCTCCCCCTTTTTTTGACAGTAAAGCAGTTTCAACAGAGCTCATGTTTGCTCAACTAAAAGGATTGTGTGTGTGTGTGTGTGTGTATTCAGGCAGGGGGCTGCTAATGCGTGGGAGGCGGTTGGAGCGAAGAGTTGTGTCCTCTTTAGATCTGTCTGCCTCCTCTTTCTCAAGCCTTACATCACCCTGGATAGTTATGTGTGATATGGGCTTTTATTCCTACTAAAAGATACGTTATTGATAGACAATCCTTGTATAAGTTGTCCTACTTTAAAAAAATGGAGACAGTCCAAGAAACCTTGGAGGGTATTGTTTGACGGTGATAATGCAGTAAAAAACAAAACATTTAATTTAATTAATGCCCCAGGAGACAGCCAAATTCATCAGGACAACATGATTGTTAGTAAAGTCCCATTAGCAGCCTAATAGAATGATCTATTTTTGTTTTTATTACTACCTCATTATATTTGCAGGAAAGCTTTTTGTGCACATTTGGCCCCAGAGGACATGACAAGGAAATTAAAGTTAAGTTTTGTTGTGTGGGAAGTGATTAGGTGGCAGCGAGAGACAATAGAGCGCGGAAATCCTGTCAATCTGTTTTTAGCACAGGAGTCTTCCTGGGGCTTAAAAAAATAACCCATAATTGAGCTGTTTGTGGGAATGTAAGCAAAATATCCTTCTTTTAAACTTCACTTTCTCATAACTAAGGTGTGTGCATAAAGGCTGTAGAGTGATTTTGTGCAGTCTAAAAAGTGGGAGCCCACTATACCTGTGGGCTACCACAGCTTTAGAGGCCTAAAATGATTAATTCTACAAGTTTAAGGGTTTTATATTAAAAATACAGAGATCTGAATGACTTGTTGCAAATGTTTGCCTCTGATTAGTTAGATTGCAGCAATCTGCAGAAGTCTTGAGATGCATTTGGTTGGCACCAGGTCTAAGGGTTGGGAGCACTCTAATTTTAAAATAAATTAAGATAATCACAAAGTAATTACACTGGTTTTCATTAAATGTTGCATAATTCATTATTGTGAGTATGTGCAAGCCAAACAGACAAGCAATATTGTATAACAATAAATGGAAACAGGATAATACAAGAAAAAATGTATAAATATTTTGCAACCAAAAAACTACAAATTGACAAAAGACCTACTATGTTACTGTCAGTACAGAGGGGATTTTTTTCTATGAAGTACTATGAAGTAGTATTTTACCCTTATAGGAAATGTACATATTATTTGTTAATCTTTAAAGAAATAAGGTGATGAACTAGAAGACATATTTTCAGATAATTTATTCCAATCCAAAAGAGCCCAAAATAAAATAACTTGCCTTCCTACTCCAACAAACTGAGAAGAAAAGGAATGAAAAGAAAATGGGTTAACAATGCATCAAGTAGCACCAAGTAACTCTTGTGGCTGGTTTGGAGGAGGGAAAATAAGTGACTCTTCTGCTATAATCTTTGTCTTTATAGTTGATCTCCAGGGGCCAATCCTCCGTAAGCTGCTGGAGGTTGAACCAGTTGCAGCCTGACACTTGTACATTACAATTTGCATTAGTTAAACAGTCTCAAACCACAGCAGTGAAATAAGAAGAAGTAGTTTGTTTCTAGTAGTTTGTTGGTTTTTAATAAGAGAACAATTTCAAATATGACTTTTTCAAGTCAAGGGTTAACACCAAATCAACCTTTGTTCTGTATCCTCCCAATGCCTCCAGGTTCTCCATATTATGACAACGTCAGGCCTCTCTGCTACAGTGACTCAGATGCAGTGCTGTTATGCTTTGACATTAGTCGACCAGACACAGTAGATGGAGCACTGAAGAAGGTATGGAGTGCTACAGTTCACTTATGGCCTTGATTATTAATCTATCCTCCCTCTTGTCCACTTGTTATACTTTGAAATGACAGTCTGGTGATGTGGTGTCCTTCTTTGCAGTGGAAAGCAGAGATTCAGGACTTCTGCCCCAGCACTCGAATCCTACTTATAGGCTGCAAGACAGACCTGCGCACAGATGTATGCACTCGCATGGAGTTGTCCAATCAGAAGCAGACCCCCATCTCCCACGAACAGGTTGATTCACTTGTTTTTTTGTTTTTTTTACTTCTCTCTGTCTTGCTTTGGTTTCTGTTTTCCTCACAGCTGAAACGCTGCATTTATTTTCAATTATTCTCATCTCATGCTTGTGGTCATTCTTTAGGGTTCGTCCTTGGCCAAGCAGCTCGGAGCTGAGGCTTACTTGGAGTGTTCAGCTTTCACCTCAGAGAAGAGCATCCACAGTGTTTTCCGTACTGCGGCTCTGGCTTGCATGAACAAACTCCAGCCTGCCAATAAACCCAGCCCAGTTCGCCGCTTCTCCAACAGACTGCTACACCTGCCCAGCAAGACGGATCTCCTCTCCTCCACTTTCAGCAAGGACAAGTCCAAAAGCTGCTGCATCATGTGAATATCTTTAGACCAAGCTGGTTAAAATTAAAGAAAGGACAAGTGAACTGTACTGTAACTGGTTCACCAGGGGTGCAGGGTGTGCAAGGGAAAGAGAGCATTTTCATTAAGCCCCTCTTTCCTTTGCAGCATCCTCCCTAAACTCCTGTCAGCCATTTCCTAAAGGTTCCTCTCTACTCATCTCTGATGTGGGTGTTTTAATCATGACTAGCATACAATTTCTGCTCAGAGAGAAAATTTTCAATGTAGAATTTAATGATCCTATACAAGCAGAGCATAACGTGCACTTTAAGGTGCCGACCCAGTTAAAGGTTGCTTTGAATCAGCTTAGATAAGGTCAGCACCTTCTCTTTTTTCCATCACGGCAGTGGTTGTAAACACTTCATCTGACTGCATTAAAGTGATGAAACCCATTTGAAGTCCTGAAAGTAGTGCCCGTTCCCATCCATCTCTCTGTCTGAGTGTCTGTTAAAGGTCACAGTTTGCGGCTGAGTGACGAGATAAAATTTTAAATTTGACATTGACGGGAAGTGGTATCTACAGAAATGCGTCTCGGAGAATTTAGAACTGGCCCTTTGAAGAAATTGTTCCCTAGCTGAGCCTTCACAGTGTTTCTGGAAATTAAAGCTGACGGTGGAGAAAAGGTGGAGGGCAGGGAGGGATTTGGCAAGCACAGTGTTCATTTGCAAAGACGGTGGGAGGACAAACTGAGAGTCCATCTGAAGGAGTGCAATGTGTGCAAGGTGTGCAATTCACATGAGCAACAAAGTTGACAAAGGTAGTCATGCTTTGTTAGACACTCCGAACATGTCTTCGTTAGATCCCCTCCCATCACCATACCCATCACCAGAGAGGTTTTAATTTTGGTGTTGCACAAATTAATCATTCCAGTCTGCTTAATGAATACCAGTTTTTATACATTTTGCATTTAAAAATTAATTATTTTTTTGGTCTTTTGTGGACAAAACAATATCTCTTTTTACAAAAGGCAAACTTGATGCATTTGTTTTAATGCACCAAAAAGAGTCTTTACATAATTTGTTTCTCAGTCTTCTTTTTCAAAGTCCTCCCTTTGGGCCTGACTGCTCCTGGTCATGGGCTAAAAGAGTATTGCACTCTAGTGAAAGGATCATTTAACAGTCAAATCAATAATGAAGAACCAGATACTATATCATCTTTTTTATTCTCTTTCTTTCCTATCAATTCCTGGGACATATATTACCCATAATCATGCTCCATAAAACATGGAGCTTTCTTGCTATGGAGCAACAATAAACAAAGAACCACCGTGCCAACCTCTTCCAGCATCCATCTCTCCTTAATCCTTTCATGGTAATGTTTGTAGCAGACATTGATATCCTGAAAGATGCTCACATGGGATTTTCTACAGTATCTTTCCAGTTAGCTTTTGTGTGTCCAGATCATAGACTCTTCTCATAGACTTTACAATCAGGAAAGTAAAATGCAAATTTCTAAATGTGGGGGAGTGCAATGTGGAACCTCTGGGAATTAAGAATAGTTTCACTGGTGTTTCTTTTAAAATTATGGTCTTTGAGCAATTTCTTTTCTTAAAATGTTCTATTTAAACATTGCAAATATGTTTAGGCACCTAACCCTGTGAATGCATTCGTGCTGGTGCCAAGCAAATAAGAAGGGAGCACCACAGTAAAAGCTTTAAAAGTTGACACCCAAAAACTTTATTTATAACCTTTAAACCCAACCTAGTATATTCCAAGGAGATGTTTCCCATTTAGCTAAAATGTATTGTTACTAATAACAGTAACCATTAATTTTTGCATTAATGCTGCTGAAAGGATGCAAAAGGGGAAAAATTAATTGACTTACACAAACAGGCTGGTCCTGTGTGTTGTTTTTTTTTATATATATATCTCAGTGTAGAAAGCCTTCTTTACAATGGAAAGCAGAATTCTTTCTGCTGGATGTTTGTTTTTTGCTTGTGGCTGTAGTCAGTGTTTTTGTAGCTTTTGGATGTTGTGTTCACTGAAGTCTTCTGGAATTAGCGGCAGTAGACAGCTTGGCTAATGGAAGACTTGTTGATTTGTAGGTCTGTGCCGCAAAGCACAGCAATGTGCAGAACAGTGGAATTTGAACGTGTTGCCTAGCAACTGTGTGAGCTGGAGCAGTTTCTGTCTCTCTGACGAAGGGAAGGATGGTTCTCAGAGAGGGTGCCTCACCTTGCTTTGTAGCATTAGACAGACCAATGCGAAAGTGACGGCTGGACATATCAGAGAGCGAGGAACTATTCAAAGTGTTTGTGTGGTTTGAAAGACCACATGCTGGTGGCAGCCATGAGTTTAGTGTTAAAAAGCAACATGAAGTCTTAAAGGTGTCTGTAGCACTGCTACAGTCAGTATTTCACCTCTCAGAGCTGTCTGGAGGATCCTTCATTTTGTTCAATGTACAGATGATGTTTCAGTTTCTTTTGCTCCTTTTAGAAGATTTGTTTTTGTACATATCTTCCCTCATAAAACCAAAACAAAGCAAAACAACATGCTTATATGAAATGACTTATTATAGTTTACGTTATTGGCTAAATTCTGTATTTGTTACCGCCAATTTTCTTTCAAATCTTTACTTGAATAAACATGCCTGAAGTTGATCTTATCCATGGGTGTTTTTTTGTGAAAAACCTTGATAAAAATTGGACTTGTTTTATCATGCAAATACCATTAAGGGCCTTTAAAGTCATTTTTATATATAATCCAAATTCTAAGAAAGTTGTAAAACTATAAATTCTTAATAAAAATAGAATGCAATGATTTGCAGATTTCATAAACCAATATTTTGTTCATATTAGAATATAGAAATTTCACATGTTGACAATCAAATGGCAGCAACGTCTATCAGAAGCAAAGGAAGTACTTTGCACATCTATTTCTGGAAACAGGTGCGTAGGAGAAGAAAAAATAAATCCAAGACAGCAGAATAAACTGTCACACACTGTCCTGACATGTGAGAAACATTTAATGACAACCTTTCCCAGTTTTAGCCTGTTGAGCGACTTGTCTCAAAAAATTGGGACGAAATAAAATTTCTTGGTTTAACCCTGGACCAAAAAATCTGCTGGAAACCTCATGGAAGCCATGTAAGAGTTGTTGTAAGTTGGCAAAATGGACTGCAATTAATGGAAAATAAGTTGCATACTGGAGCCGAAATTATTACATATTCTATATTGTTCACTGTTTTTACCTATCGATCCTACTGTGTAGAGATCTGGGGAAACATATAAGCACTCTGCAGTCTATATGCACACTTCAGAAAAGAGCAATAAGGATAATAACACATACATACAGAAACCATACACATTCACTTTTTGCAAAATCACGCACATTGAAACATTGAAATTTAAAGTGTAAATAATGTACAAAGCATTAAATAATCTACTACCACAGAATATCTAGAAAATGTTTACAGAAAGAAGGAGATTATAATAAAAGGGTACATCTATATTTAAAAAAAAACGAAGTAAGAACTAGAAGTATGTGCATATCATGCTGTGGGGAAACTTTGTGAAACAGTCTGGAGCAGGAAACAAAGCAAAGCACAAACATAAATATATTTTAGAACAGGCATAAAAATTTATTCTAACAAGGAATATGGAAGATGAGATGATGCAATCTTTTTTTTTCGTCTTTTGTTCTTATTTACTTTTTGTATATAGTTTTCTCTTTTGTTCATTCCAAATAAATAAATTCACTCATTTATATTAATAGGAAACTAAGTTGCTGAACCCGTGAAGACTGTTACTTCATTTGTGTCTGATAGTGTTCTTGCTGTATTTGTTCAAGTACTGGGTCTCCTTTGTCTGCCAGACCAGTTCGGCTCCAAGAACCTTCTACAACAAAGCCATGCTGCTAGATGAATCATGCACTTTGGCATCATCTTGCTGAAATGCAGGTTCTTGAACTGACAGCCTCTTGAGTGCTGATAACAAGTCAGATGGTCCATCTTGCCCTTAGTTGGTGGGACAAAGCATGAAAAGGATTTCACATTTTCTAGTAGTGTAAATAATGAAATGATTATTTTGTCTTTTTCAATTTTATGTTAAAGATTTTTACTTTGCAATTGCTCCACAATGTGCAGTTATTTTTGTAGATTTGTGAATCTCTGCCCAACTTCTCTCTGACTCTTTATAATTATATAAAAACTAAAATTTAGTTTTCTGACTAGTTGCCAGTTAACATAATTAGTTGTAACATGTTTCTCCAGATGTTTTATTTAGTACTATTTACTTTTAAAGCCCCTGGTTAACTGCCTCAAACTTTCCTTTATTTTATAAGCATATTACTTTTTTATGAGATGTTGCCAACAAATTCATAATAAGCTTTTTTTTCTCTTTCTGAAACTGTAAAATATCCCTATTTCAACATTTCAGATTTTTTTTAGTTATGCTGTAACTAAAATATTGGCTTTCAATGTTTGTAAATCATTAGATTCTGTTTTTGTTTACATGTTACTCAGTCCCTAAACTCTTTTTGGAATTATGATCTTGCAACACCCTTACACACTTAATTGGAAAACTATCCAAACTATCCTTTAAGAGGAAGACAAAGGAGAAAAATCCCTCAGGAAGTTTTGCTGAGAGGGGATTCCCTATCAAGAGAGACAGACATTCACTCGATGTTGTGTACATCAATCATTAAAAACAAACAAACACATTAAAGCTAAATGCAATAGATAGTACTATATTATACTATATTACACAGTTTTATATGACAAATAAAAAAATAAGAATAATTTAATGTCCAATGTGTTACTTTGGTCATGTCAAACTACACCAGACTGCACTTTTCACAAAGAGGTTTAGGAGTTGCATCAAAGTAGAACAAAAGATTATTTGTGTAATTTAATCAAATCCAAGGTTTCCTGACAGAAGGGCTGATAGCTTGGCAACACAAAGTCTATTTTGTCTTAAGGATGAATGATAAAATAACCTTATTTTACTGGTAAAGGTCACAGAAGTTCACTTTACATTCCACAGTGGGATGCACAG
Source organism: Rhadinocentrus ornatus (assembly GCA_037177495.1). Classification (NCBI taxonomy): domain Eukaryota; kingdom Metazoa; phylum Chordata; class Actinopteri; order Atheriniformes; family Melanotaeniidae; genus Rhadinocentrus; species Rhadinocentrus ornatus. Next base: position 8,477,256 of record JBAMHW010000015.1, on the reverse strand, counting down.
TAAATACAGTGATGATGTGCACCTCATAGCAAGAAGAGTCCCTTATTCAAATCTTGACTGGGGCCCTATCTGTGTGCAGTTGGTTCTTGCGTTGGGTCTATGGGTATTCCAGCTTCTTCCCACTGTTCTAAAGTATGTTTAATTATGGTTTAGCACTGACCCTCTGTGTGAGTGTATATCGTTGTTTGTCTCTCCATTGGCCATGTGACGGACTGTGTACCTACCCTCCTCTTCCCCGGTGGTAGCTCCCCCTATTTAAGCCCAATGGTAGATGAGATAGGGTTTCAGCCCACCAGCAGTCCTGAACAGGATAAGGCAGGTATGAAAATTCATGCCTCAGTATACCAAGATGCAGATTATGCATTATTGGATGCTATGGAGAATACACATATAAATAATTACCACACATCCACAGTGTGATTCCTATAAATACCCAGTTTCATCATGATGTATTATTGAAAAGCTGGTTTAGTGTTAGTTTCTCTACTTCCAATCCTCCTGACATCCGTCACTATACATTACTGAATTTGGCTGTTATCAGCTTCTCCCTGCTGTCCCTCTGACATACCCCCATGGAGTATTTGATGATAGCCCATGACGTGGCTGAATGTTTGTCATTCTTGAACTATCACACAGGATACGATTTATCTACTACCTTAACACAACAGCGGACAAGGCATTTGAGGGAATGTGCTCTGCACCAACAAGCTCAGATGAATTAAAACTTGGCTGCTGCAACACTGATTTTCTGCTGCTAGAAATGAAATGCTGGTTTGATCATCGTTTGGATAAGCTAGCCTGCCAGCCTGTCTGTCTCTGACATTCCTCTCTCATATCTTTTTCTACAGCTGCTCTATTCCTGTCTTGAACAGATTTTGAAAAATTGGCTCATGCACATTATATGTCTCTGCAAATCAGACAACTCTCCGACAAAGGCGTACTCAGCCTGTCATCCATGGCCGGGTGCTCCAAGGCATGATTATATAGGAGGGTACAGTCATAGAGGATATGGAACAACCTCTACCAGGGTCCTTTGATAGAGACTGCTATTGTATTTATCTTTTAAGCTGTGCTGGTTGGGCTGCATTACTTTTAAAGGTATTGTATGAAAATATAGCTTACTTAAAAATTTTCTTGGGGAAACATTTGTGAAGAAATTTCACTGCTTAGAGAAGCAAGCCTTGTATTTTCCAAGATGATCTGTTGATGTTTTTCTATTTTTATTGGTTTTATGGTAAGCTAACCTCCACTGAACTGACTGTTATCAGTCTCAGACAAAAAGCATAAAAAATTGCTAAAAACCCCCGTCTCGTTTGGTCAAGAAACATTAAGATAATATGAATCCGATGGGTTTTTTCCTTCAGAAGTATAAGATATCTTACAATTCTGGTTGGATGAAAAAAAAATAGTTGGTTTCACAAGCAAATAAGCCTCATGTCTAACATAGTTTCTGACAATCACTCAAATCTGGGAAACTGATTTGTACAGCTCAACAAGACACATATGTCACTGTTATATTTAATGTAAACTAATGATTATCAGTTGCATGAGACCCATTCCGTGTAGACATTTTCTCTTTCTCTCAGGATGGATGGGAGACTGCACAGGAGATGGTGGACCTGCTCGGGACCAGGAGATGACTGAAGGAAGATTGTGGCTTCTTAAACCTTCTCAGGGACTTGTTGCTGTGTGGTATGTTTCACTGCCATATAAGCACATCTTCTGTCAGACATGGCATTGCAGAGGAGTACAGAATATAACACACACATGCAAAGGATGCAGACTCACATATTACCACAATCAGCCCATCAGATGTGTGTCACACTACAGCAGCAGGAAGGGAAGCTGATGAGGGTGTGGCACTGGAACTGATGAGCTATCTGCAGACTGACATATGGGTAGCATTCCCTCATATACATTAAGCTTTGTCACAGCTGTTCTGATAGTGTTGTAGCTCTTGGCTCTGGATTGTATGTCAAAGGCTCAGCCGGGGTAAGGAGTAGAGGGATGATTGTCCTCTTTAGACATCTGCGTCTCTGTCATTCAGTCGAACAGATGTGGCCACAATCATCTCTTGTCACATACACATTTATGTCAGCCCACTTAAGTTTTGATAATCCATGCAAAGTAAGCAATAACTTGGAAAAATAATATTACTTCCTTATATTTTATGTCGAATACAGCAAGTAGCTGTTGAGCTAAGCTTTGCTTAAGCCCATTACAAAAGCCTCTCTAAATTCTTCTTAACATGGTCACAAGTATCTTTCTGATGTAAAAACTTTTGAGTTTTACTTTATTTTGTTGGAGGATTCATGGATAACCTGAAATTCAGAGTTGCTGGCTGCATGTTTCCCAAGACCGATATAAGAGTGATATCAATCTTCTTATACTTCTATCAGCAACAAAACAACTCTATATATTTTTTTAAATGTCAAACTGTCCTTTCAAACAGGCTGTTTATCTACTCAAATACAACTTGTCAAAGTCAATTCATATCACAGTTTATTTCTTTCATCTCTCATCTGAACAAAAGGCCAGGCTGGCAGCTGCAGAACAGGCACATAAAGGACACAATTTTAAGATGAATGTGTCTGTTACACAGACTTGTTAATGTAAAGTTTAATTTAATCAGTTCCACCCTCTGATGTGGCAGCTTCAGACAGCTAAAAGCCTGTTTTATTGTAACATTTTGGGCTACTTGAGGAACACAAATATGAGCATGTAGCACCCACCATAGATATTCTGCAGCCTTGAACCCTGAGGACTTCCTCATATCAATATTAAATATATTAAGCCGTATTAGCATCAGCATGTAATGCATAATGTGGTAGAAGTCAAATCAAGTGCTTAATGAATGAGAGTGTAATATGTGTTACTGGGTCAGTTGTGCCAGTGCAATTCAATTATCAGTTCATGTGTGTATCAAACATATTCAGAGCTAAAGGCATCCATGGATGATTTCGAGCATATGAAATGGCGTATGAATGCATGTCAATGTGTGCTGTGTGTACAAAAAGGTTTATTTTGACTGCAACGCAAGGTTTTTGATACAATGTGCAGTAAGGTGAGCCAGGTTTACACATACCAATACTAAGCTGAGCTCTGCTGGAATGATAAGGCCCCTTATTCCCTGTTAGAGGTAAATAAATCCCCCTAGTACGACTATCCTACCCCCCCCACCACCCCCACCACAACAACAAACACCCCACCCCCCCCCCCCAAACCCCCCCCCCCCCCACCCCCCCCCCCCCCCCCCCACCCCCCCCCCCCCCCCCCCCCCCCCCCCCCCCC
>JBAMHW010000015.1:8441263-8456263 GCA_037177495.1 Rhadinocentrus ornatus | reverse complement strand
TTGGGATGAGCTTGTGAAATGGTGCATTATCCTGCTGGAAGTAGCCATCAGAAGATAGCACACTGTCAGCAACAATACGCATTTAGGTTGTGGTGTTTAAACCATTCTCATTTGGTACTAAGGGGCCTGAAGTGTGCCAAGAAAACATCCTGAACCACGAGCGGCAGTCAAAACCGCTGATACAAGGCAGGATGGTTCCATGCTTTCATGTTGTTTATGTCTAATTCTGACCCTATCATCTGAATGTTGCAGCTGAAAAGGAATACTCATCAGACCAGGTAACGTTTTTTCCAATCTTTTATTGTCCAGTTTCCTGTTCTTAGCTGACGAGAGACACCCGGTGTGGTCTTCTGTGCTGTAGCCCATCTGTTTCCAGGTATTCTGCATTACTTAGATGGAACCAGTGGTTACCTGTTGTCTTTCTATCATCTAGAACCAGTCTGTCCATTTTAGTCTGACCTCTATTATCAACAAGGAGACAACTGGAACTCAATAGATATTTTCTCTTTTTTGGACCAGTCTTTGTAAACCCTAGAGATGGTTTACATACATTTCCCAGTAGATTAGTAGTTTCTGAAATACTCAGTATCATATATATATTTTAAAGGTCAGGACCACAAATGGATCAAGGACACTGAAGATAGTTAAGGGCTGCAATGTGTCCGTTTTTGTTACCGTGCTAATTAAAACTCTTATAAAATTGATTTGTTTTATTTTTTCCAGTTATTATAAACAATAAAACACACATCACTTATGAAACCAACCAGTAGCATTTGTTAACTTTAAAATCAGCCCTGAGTAAAACATAAAAAATTCCCACAAATGCTATTAGACAACAGAGGCTGATCAGTGTGACTGATTTTGTTTTATTTACTTTTTCAGCTGTAAATATGTGAATAACATGGTACACAACTTCTACCTGAGAAAACATAAAAACCAGGCAACCCGAATGCAGTTTAACACAGGAGTCAGTGTCCTGGTAATGATCAATGGTGAAGGTTCATTTTAATCTTCTCACTGTGTCACATTCAACAGATGCCTTAAGTTACTTTATAAAGTTAAAATTTCTTAAATAAAAAAATGTGAAATCTATATAAAATATAACATTTAATGGTGTATTCAGCTGCTTGGCAGCATATAAAACTTTGCAAGTATTTTGGTCAACATGTAACTTGCAGCAAATTTCTTAATTCGAGCTTCTGAAACATGTTTTTTTTTCTCTGAATTATCCGTCATTGTGTGTCATTACCTCAATTAGGTTTCTGCTAATTGGATTTTAAAGTTCTCACGAGACATTTTCTAAGTAAGCTTAATTAATTAATTCATTTCAGACCTGTTAGAAAATAACTTTGTTATACTGAATTAAAACTTTTATACTGACTGGTGGAGTTATAATTACACTTTTCAAACACTGCTCCTAACTAATGCCTCTAAAACTACATATATATAGCACTTTCCAGTATGTATCCCACTTAGCTAGATTAGAATACATTTAGTTTATCTATTAATATGATAGATAGCTATTTATGTCATGGCTTTTAAAATGAGAAAGGTTTTTATTTTATTCCTTTTGTTTAAAGATGGGAATCCAGACTAGAAACAGATGGGAATAGATGGGCTATTGTTAGGGATTGTAACAAACTTAACTTGAATCTACAATAACCACTGATTGAAATATAAAATTTAGCTAAATAAGTAAGAACTGGGAAACACTGACTTGACAGTGTCAGTTGTTATTATGCATAAGTGTAACAGGATTTGTTCACATCTTATCAAAGTCCTAAGTTTTCTGTGTGTGAAAACAAGTGAAACAATTGAATGAATGAACTAGTTGGACATATCTGCACACAGAATGCCACTGCACTGATGTTACAGTCTCAGCTTCTTGTGTGCATCTGGAATTAGCGGCATTCAATTGCGCACCACTGTCAGCAGGGACAGTGTTCACAATGCATGCTTAGAAAAAGGTCAAAACCAATTAAAAAAAAATAAACAGGAAAATTTTACTACTTCACACAAGCATTTATTTCAATTGTGGCATTAAATTAAAACAGAATGCCACTGCTTTGTGAATTTTCTGCCAGAAAGCTTGTGGAGCAGCGATTCACCTGAAACCATCAAGTCAAATAAAAGAGGCATGATGCAATAAGGAAAGAAAACCAAACCAAACAAAAACGCATTATATGATCTTTTCTGTGGCGAGTTTTGAGTGAATAAAATTCACTGTCTCAGCCAGTGTTGTGTTCAGAAGTCAGGAGGAGTGGAAGAGGAGAGAGTGCAAATACATATATAAACCCTACTACTCACCCCATTTTGTAAGCGATCATTCAATTAATTCCTGTGTTTCAGAAAACTGCAAAAATGTTAAGCATGAACGAGTGAGAGGACAGACAAGACAACTGAAGACTAATCAAAACACACCACTGAGTTTGACATGGGAACAGCTGGTAAAGATGGGGACAACATATGTATCCAAAACCAGTTTCCTACTTAAGAGCTCACAAAAGCAGATGTTCTCCTGTTCGTCAGACACAAAAAAAAAACTTACCTGTAGACTGGAGATGGCAGACGGTGGGGTCATCAGACTCTGATCCAGTAAGGGGTTAAGAGGAGTGTTTCCTGGGAGGTGAGTGGCACGCCAGTAGACCTCCAGGTATTCGGCCAAATGTTCACAAGCATCTTCCAGCTGGTTCTCATCCAAAATGACATCAAACATATCCTACAAGTGAACAGTAAGTTTTTAAATCTCTATGGCAATGCTCCCACTGCTGTGAGGAAATTTGAGGAGCTAGAAGCTAACATTGCACCGTTGAGCTGTGCATTGTGCACAGTTTCTGGTTAAAGAAAATGCTCACATTGGTGCTTGAAAATTAATCAGAATGCAGGGGTGTGTAACTTCCTTAAACAGCTAAACACTTTTGATTGTAGGAAGTGTTACTTAATTGGAAATAAATATGGGCTCATATGTATTTGTTTATAAAACGTACTAAAGCAGCAGCACAGTTTACCAGCACTAAACAATTAATCACACAGTATCAAATGTGAAATACACTGAAGCACTCACAGGGGGGCACTGAGAAAGTTTGTCTGAAGCCATCATCTGCACATTCAGGTGCTTGCTCTGAGACTTCCCCCTGGATTTTATCAGCCTCTGCAGCACCTGTGAGAAAAGAAAAAAACGGTGTCATAGATACAGAAGAAAAAGGCTGCATGAAGTCAGCATTAATGAGTGAGGTGTACCTTTGGTGAGGAAACTTTTACATAGACTATGATGGGAGCGAGGGAGGTTTTGGCAAGCTGTGCAGGATGGTTAATGGTGTCTGCATCCAGAACCACCAGCTGCAGAGTTTTGGCGAGCTCAAATATCCTCTCAATTTCACTCTGAACCTCCGCTGCACACAGAAGACACGTTTTTAGGGGATAAAATTTATTTTTCCAAAGTATAGTGCTGTTGTGTTTTCATGCTGACATGAGAAATGTTACCAAGGCTGGAGCGGGTGTTGGATCTCTCCATTATGGGCCTTTTATTGAGGACCGATCTCTTGGCTAAGGACAGGTCGGCAGTTACACGGGTAATTGAGATTCTAAAAAAAACAAAACAAAAAAACCCAAACATTTTTCAAAAATTCACAACTAAGCAATATGATATTTATTTACAGCTAGACTTTCAACAATTAGGGTTTATCATATATTCTATTTTTACTGACCTTCCCTCAAATCTGTGTTTTAGGAAGTCAAAAAGAGCTTTCTGCATCATGTCTGTTACCTAAACGAATAAAACACAAAAAAACAAAACATTTTTTTATTGGAGGAACCAGTGAAGAAGAACGAGATAAACCATCCACATTCAGACAAACGTTTGTATAGACTTAGTAAAAAGACTCAAAGCTGTGAATGATCCTAAATGGATTTTTAAAAAGCACTGAATTATGGGGATTTCTTAAAAGAAGCCTTTATTTAGTTATCATTGCTGTGGAGCAAATTTCATCTGTTAGAGATTAAATATTAAACCTAAAATGTGCTGAATGTTAAAGGGATCTAAACGTTTTTTGAATCTACTGTATTTCTGTCCTGCAAATTTGAATAGTATTGCTGTGCAGCCCCAACGCATCCCTGCATGTTAGAAGTTTTTCTTTGCCACTTTACAAAAGTATATTCAGATTATCAATATTCTGTTTTCAGCACAAACCTTTCCTTTGGTTTCTTGCCAAGTTTAACTCTGAAATTGCTCTGTAGAGTTATCAGATTCTTTACATGATGGACAATTACAGTATACGGCCGTGAAAGTGCCTGTGTTACCTTTGACTTGTGCTGCATATCACTGTGTTGCCACAGCAACTAATAACAACTTTGCCCATCCCATTTAATTTTGATCAAATAGAAATGCTCACACTTCCAATGTCTGGACGTAAAAAAACAAAACAAAAAAAACAAACAAAAAACAAACAGAAAAAACAACACACTTGGCCAATAAAACTTAAGCATATTTAAATGGTTATGGTATTTGCAGCAGAGGGGGAATAGTTTAAGCAGCTGTTCTATCAACGTGAGGTGAAATTAGAAAAAGCTCACCTCATAGCCCTTCAGAGATGGTCCCACGAGGACCACCGGCCTCATGGAGGGAACCACGTCATATGGCGGGACATGCTCCTGCCAGAAATAAGGGAGGATGGGAACAGAGAGAACTCTGGGTAATATATCATGGGGGTCGGATTTATTTGTGGTATGAAAATAAACAAATTCAAATAATTCTTTTTATAATAACAAAAGAGTGATCCGAAAACCAGCAAGAACAATAAAGCCTGAATTTTATAACACAAGCTCTAATTTTTTCCACAATTTTACAGTTGTATACAATAATAATCCCTGGGTATCTGGCAAAATATGCGCCAACTGCAAACGTATTCATTTACATTTTCCGGTAACTACTTGTGCTAGTGTTACCATAATAAATAGTAAAAGATAATCAAATAATAAACAACTCAACAACCTTTGACATTCACATTGCAACACCATTTAAAATTGTATTTCAAAGATGTAAAACAAATGAGGAAATCCCATTAATCAAATGTCTTTCAAGATTTTTCCATATCTACAAAAACCTGGTCAAAAAACTCTATAACGTCCTCCATCATCACAACGTAAGAAAACATACCTGTTTTTGCTTCTGTTTAGCTTGTAAAAAATAATAACATAACAATAAGTGAAAGAAATGGGGAAAAACGCAGTAGAATATAAGCTTATTTCTGACTTAGCCTCAGAAACAGGCTTGTAGTACTTACATTCACCTGCAGATGGCGGTGTGGTCCTCCAACTTCCAGTCACCATGTCACCCAAGCTGGAGGAGTTGCCTCCTGTTTTCCTGCAGCAACAGTGACACCGGATTATCACTGTATTATCACCCTTACACTATAGAAATAAATCCTGTGAGAAACAGTCTTCCCACATGTTTGAATGTATTTTCTGACCTCTGTTTCTGCTCCTGTTTGAGTCTCATAGCTTCCAGTCGAAGAGGACTGGGAATAAAGGTGATATCTGCTCCCTCTTTTACTAACCGGCCGATCCACCAGTCATTGTTGTACTTCTGTTTAATTCAGTAAAACAGCGGCAGAGAATCACATACATCTGTTATGTTTAATGTAAGGGAGAGAGTCAATCATCACCAATTGAATGTAATAGCTCACTTCTTTGATGTGCAGGAAATCTTTGGCATCAAAATTGACTGCAGCTCCTTGGACAGGACAGTCCTCATCCAGAGCTCCACAGTAACTCACATTTGTCTTTACTGCAAAGGCTACAGGTTTGGACTGGGGCAGTTACAAAAAAGAAGAAAAGCACTTGTCAGGGATGGGATGTAAACACAGAAGTCCATACAGTGGAATTTGGGCAAGAGTTCACTTGGATTTCTTCGTGTTTTGTTTATTGTCCAACTTGAAAACTACAATTTGTATTTATGATAAAGTAATAAATCAACTTATTTTCCTAACAGTGTGAGTACTTTGAGTCAATCGAAAAGCAGCATGGTGGGGACAAGCGTAAACATAATGTCACCAGATGCCAATAAACCAAAACATGTCTCACATGGCAGGTGGAGACACTAACATTCAGCTTTGTTCATCATTTAAAGCCACAAAAAGAGGCAGAAGTTTTAGCCAAATTATTTGTTTTTATTTATTTATTTAAAAATGGACAATTTATATTAATAAACACATCAATGCAAATATGCTAGCATTAGCCAAAAGGCCACTTTATATAACCTGCTGGGGACTACAGACGTAAACAACACACTGTCAAAACACTGCACAACAAAACAGATTCTAAACACAAATGAGTAAAACACAGTACAATTAAAGCACCAGAACAACAAAGTTAATACATTTGGAAAAGTAGGCCCCCCCCTCAGACAGATGGAGGTGGTCTTTCTAACTATGGAAGACAGTTACTGGATAAGTACTTGGCCAATGTTGGTGTTTATGTTGGGTTGTTGAAAATAGGAACGCTTCTATATCAAGAAATGGTTAGTTAACTTATTAAAGTCTTAAGGAATTACTTAGTTTGTTATTTGAATAAATAAACACGAAGACTTATTTTAGTTGTTATGAAAATATGTCCAACTTTTTACAAAACAATAGTGTACAAATAAGATGTTTGGACACTATATATGGGAGTTGTCTAGCAAGAGATACTGTAAGTACATCCCATCTATGCTAAGATAGCTCAGTCTTAAGCTATTCTTGTTGGACATGAAGCTCAGACTGTCACAAAGACAAATGATTTAATGCAGATTAACCAAAGTTAAGTAAACCTCCCGGGTCAGAGGTTCATTAGATTCTCCTCTTGTTGTTTCCAAAGAAAAAGTTTCCTCCTGTATTAACTGACAACAGCACATGTGAAGAGCTTAAAAGGCTAAGTTTAGTAGGTAAAAATAATTTAAAAATCATGACTATTTTCAAATTTCAACCAAAAACACCATTCTAACAGGAGGCCATGAGTACTTCTAACTAAAACTTGGACTTGTTGATGTGAAAGTTGACCCGAAGCAGAACAATAACACACTAACCTATTGTATCTGTGCATTGTTTACCTTAGCTCTGTCAAGCTGCTGTTGTGCCTGGCGTTCGGCTTCACGCCGATACGCCTCGCGGTCCTCCTCGGCTGACAGGTCTGAATCCGATGGTCTACTGGTATACGAATCAGCTGACCCCTGCCAGGACAGAGTCGAAGCATAAATAGTGATGTGTAAAGTAATATTTTCAGATCTTATGCAAAGATCTCTTAAATGTGTTGCTGTGACATCAGAGATATAGGCTTGCTGTTTTCTTTGTTAAAGTATGTGTGTTTTAATCCGTTTTTCCATTCTGCAGTGTGTTTGCATGCAGGTGTGCATACAAATATGCGTCTGCATTCATGACCAAATTCATGTGTGAGCCTGTGTGGATCTTCAAAACAATGCGTTGCTCTCCCACACCAGCCATCTTCTGACAAACCAAAAATAGCACAAAGAAGGCAACTGCTTCCTCTTCTCTCCAGCTTGGCCCCAATCCATTCCAGCATCCCCCACAGTGCAGCACATATACATCCTTTATTCCCCTGTTCTCCAAGCACATCTCCTTATTAGTAAAATATATGCTATAATTTTTCAAAGTAAGCAGTTTATGGACACATTCCAAGGATGGCTAGCACATTGCGCTGAAAGCAACAGATAACGCAAACAGAGACATTTAACACAAAAAGGTACTTTTTATTCACAATAAGTAACCTGCCATTATGGACCTAATAGTCTGTAATGTACTCTGAAGCTGAAATAGTGAATCTGTCATAAACAATTAGCTTCTCAAAAGAAAATTAGTGAAGAGTCATTTCAGCTATTTATTTTTATTTTTTTCCAAGTAAAGATGCTACATTCACTCTAATAGCATGCCAACTCTTAGATTTCCCACTTTTACTTTAGGAGCAGGTTTAGAGCTGTAAGTGGAAAAAACTCTTACAGCTGAAACTGATAATGAAATTGTTGCAGATGAAGTTCGTATATAATATACGATACACGCATATAAAGAGACTGCTGTGCAATACTGAGACTAAAACCATTTCCATAGAAAAAAACATGAAATGGAAAGAAAGAGGAAGGTGTTATAGAAGCAGCTTGAGTATCGATTTTTGAGTGTGTGAGAGAGTTCTCATATTTGGAGCTGACATGGGTCCTCTGAAGAAAGTCAGTCCTGAATCTGTCAGTGAGAAGAACCGCTGCAGCAAAAATAAAAACAAGTTGGATGAGACAAACGAGGAAAGAATAAAAAAAAATCACAACAAAGGGTGTGATGGAAATGCTTGAATACGCTCACAAGTTAACGCAAAAATACAAACAAAAAAAATACAAAAATGTGAAACACCAAAGCAAAGAGTAATATTTCCACTTAGATTTTCTTCTTCTCCAGAGTGCAGCAACTCTCTGGTCATCCATCATGTCAACATACACAAACAGATCCTCAGGAGGACCAATTAGCCGCAGCACAACAAAACAAAGTTCAGGCATAAAATACACTAAGAAGCTCCTCAACACAAAGAACCACCACCACCTTTGCTTTCTCTGCAATTCAGGATGCATGTAATCCAGAATAAATATTTTTCGACAGTACCACTCCGAGCAAACACCTCTCCTCCTGTCTTTTTTTGGTGTGGTGTCTGTGTTAGATAACTACATCTGATTCCTAGCACTCACAAGCTCTGCAAGGCAACACTGCACCAGAACCAGAGCAGCGCTGACATAGAAAAGAAGGGTGAGGAAGAACAGGTGGAAATAGAAGGGAGGGAGAGAAATAAAAGGGGGGAATACTGTTGACAAGATACACAAAGTGGAGAGGGATGTTTATGAGCAATCAAAGGATGGTTGGTGAGGTGATAGAGGTTTATATCTCAATAAATTGAGCCTACTTCAACAGGAAGATGAGATTAGAACAGAAAAAAGATGCTGTAAAGAATTGTGGTGTGACCTACATGACAATTATTCAAACTGATACCAAAACCACATGAGACACACACAAAGCAGAGACAGTAGCATACCTGGCTGATTAAGGGGACAGTGCTAGAGCCCGATAAAAACATGCACGTACATTTTCTTACTGTAGCAGTTTACCTGTCTTCACTCACAAACACTCACTGACATAAAAGTGAAATAAATATGGTGGTGGGTGCGGAGTAAAAGCGCTACAATTAACGATGTTAGAAAACATAGTGACTGCATTTTGTTACTTGTTTTTGGACATGACGCTCTGGATCTCTTCAATTATTTTTTCCAGCCTTACCACCTGTTAAATGCTACAAAAACCTCTGTTACCACTGGCATAAGAGGACCGATAGCAGGGGGTTATGTAGGAGAGGCTTAGCTGCATTGCAGAGTATAACAATAAGAGTACATCATCTTCTTCTTCTTTTTTGAGGATCTCTTGTTTTTTTTTCCCCAAATAATGTCCCCAGTCTCAGGCTAAATTTAACTTTGTTCCTTCCTACTCTGCTTCTGTGATTATTTTTTACACACTGCAACACTGATGGTCTCAACTCCATAGGGAGAGGCCAAGGGAGAAGTGTATCATCCAGTTAGTTGGGTCCTGAGAGGCCAAGTCATCCTACAGTCTACCAACTGAGGACTTCAACATTAATTCAATAAGGATTTTACAGAAAATTAATTCAATTAGTTTTTTCTTTTGAGAAAACTTGCAGATGCATTTCCTACTTGTGCTATTAAATAGTAATGTTTTACCATGAACACAACACTAACACAACAGCATGATGTTTTTAAAACTCTCCTGGCTAGTCACTGGGTCCATGCTGTCTGGTGGCTGAGCAGGGCCCATTTTGCCATTTGATTAGTTATTAGTTGGCAAAGGTTAAGACAGCGGTGATGGCACTGGCATGGTGGTTAGCCATCCAAAGTCAGAAGGTTCCTGATAGGCCCTTGCCCACCCTGTGACCCTAAGTAGGAAGAAGAAGGTATGGAAACTGGATGGATAGACAATGAGAGGACAGTTTCTGGATGGAAAACTCAAACAATGATCTGTAAGAGCCCTGAAATGTTCTGTGTAGCTGTAGTTAGGTAATAACTCTCTGTGAGCGTATCACTTTAAGCAACTCCTGTAAAAAATTGAGTTATTTGATGCACTAGTGATGTGAAAATGTTGAGCCACTTGACGTCAAATTAGAACTATGTAACTTTCTGATCTTAGAAGTATGCATTTCTGACCTGTTTTGATGGTACAGTGATATTTATTATGCGACGACCAGCAACGTCCAGAGGCTGATAAACCTAACGTCTGATGAGGGGTCTGTCTCTGGCTGGGTTATTTCATGCTTAACATGAAATAGCTTAGCCCGTGGCAATTCAGGGTTGTGCATGTGGGGGTGTTTGTGTCTTTAATGTTAAATGTGATGTATACATTTTCATACTTTCGATCGCATCTCGATCAGCTGTTCATTAAAACGATCCATTAAACCTTGAATCAGTTACAGTTACTTTTCAAAAAACACAACGATGTCAGGTAGTTTTCTGTAATGAATCATTCTTGGTTGCATTTTCAGATGAGAAATATTAAAATATTTTCAAAGGAAGAGGAAGGAACCCAAGGGAGAAAGTCAGGTGATGTAAGATATTAGAGAGGTTCAATGTTATTGATTTATCGTGACTTAATGTTCTCAAATTCTAAGGAATAGAAGTGATACAGATAAGTACCATTACCAAGGGTAATATTTAAATGTTCCCAATGTTAGCTGCATTATTAGTGATGTAGAATAGTATAACAGTTGTTGCCCGTTTGCTAAACAGTCAGAAGTAGTGGAGGAGACTATTGGGGGAGAGAAAAGTGGAGCCAGAGCAAGAGACTGGCAGGAAGGAAGCTGCGGCTAACTTTCCATACAACTTAGCTCTTCTTTCAAAAGATATGAAAACTGTCATTACGTCATCTAAATGCACTGTTTTATATATTTATATATATCCTTGCACATCTGGAATAACATCAATGAAAGGAATAACATCAATAAAAGTAAGTGCCTGTTTTTAAGATCCTGATATGGATAAAGAAAAATAAAACATCGTGACAAGGGCACTGGTTTAGTGTGACGCGTTTGATATAAATCCTCATGTCTTAGCCTGCCGCCGCGTTTGGTTTAAAATCAAAGTTGGTGCGCCGCAATAATTAAGTTTGCCTTATATAAATAATTTATTCATAAATGTTTTAAATATCCTCTCTGTAACTTTTCAACATTAAAACTGCATTCTGGGCTTGTTTGATGGCACAGCGACATTTATTATGTGCATTTCTGAAACTGTCGCTGCCCAGCAGCGTCCCGCGGCTGAGAAGCCGCACTATGCAACTTTTTCATCCGGGATGTTGTGTGATGCTGCAGCTGAATTTCGCTTTGTGCAAGCAGATGTTAACAAACATGAACGCGGACTGTTGTTGATTCAGCAAAGAAAAGTTAGAAGACATTATTCGAAGAAGAGAGGAAACAAAAGAAAGCCAGAGACAGAGCAAGAGATGAGACAAGAGTCAATATGGGACTATTTTTTATTGTCTGAAAAGAGCTCTTAGTACAGTTAGGATGCAAAATGGATGACGAATAAGCTGTTGATAGGGGGGCATGCCACTAAGAAAATGGCAAAAGTTAAGTATTGCATTTTAAACCCCGTATTTGATTTGCAAATATGTCAAAATTGCACTCAAAATTACTGTGTGGAATAAAGTTGACTATGAATACAACATTTTAACCAGCAGTAACCTCAGTGACATCAAAGTAGACTCCAGCATATTTTCAGCTATGATCCATCTACTTATGAAACTGCTTTCATTCTGACTGACTCCTGGGAAGTAGGAGATTTTCCACAACCATCACTTGAGACAGGTGCACAGCTTGACAACACCATGTTCCCACCATGCTTATCAGACTGGTTACTTATCTAACTGGGAAACTGTTGTTTCATGTTGCAATCCCATATTAATCAGTGGGCATCCACCATTACATGCACCTGCAAGGCACCAGTCAGCAAAGTAAAGGTACATGTGCTCACCTCTTACACATCATACCAGCTACGTTTACATGAACAAATATTTCATCTATCCGAGTAAAATCAGTCTGATCAGATATTCCAGCTGACATGTTTACATGGATGCTAGATAAAGTGTTAACATGATGCATTTTTATTCTGATTGGACATTTGATCGCATTAAAAGTGCTCCACGTAAACGTAGCTACTGATGTGTCTCTGACAGAAACATGCTTTTATAGGGTGATGCCTCATCCCTCCTTTATTAAAGAGAGATATGCCCCCGCCTCCCTCACCGTTTCTGATCACTTCTGGCCAGCCTGTGTACTGGTGAGCATTCATTCCAACAGGCTGAAAGCAGCCACTTAGCTTGATGAAGTGTCAGATTCAAAGCTCTGGACTCATGTAAACAAGCATCACCATGAAGAACTACTGACATGTACCTTTTAGTCTGTGGGTTTTATTGCTGTTAGGCACAGTAATTAATGTATCCATGTTGACATACGTGTTACAGATGCCAATTTGCTCCAAATTATGCCAAGTGTTAAAAGCAAGCATTTAGCAAGTACCATACTCACCATCTTAGCATGTTAGCATCCTATCAGCTAAAAACTATTAGTTCTTATTTTAAAATGTAAGTATTGAACTACTAAAAAGTAAGGCTTAATTATTGTATTAAAATAACATTGTCCAGTATCAATGAATGCAATAAGGTTCTTTGATAGCTGAGAAATCCAATAAATAGTCAGCATTTCTTTCTGAAGCTACTGCTAGCACTATCAAACAATGGACAACTAGATTTCAGTAAAACCAGAGCACAAAAAGCTGCATTCCTTAAAGTTTTGTTGGTATCAATATAAAAATTTAATGATATTGTGAAATACTTGAATAAAAATCCATACTTGCAGGAAGCCAAATCTGCAGAACAGCAGAATATATTATTCAAGAGGCTGAAGCCCCTTTTCCCTTAGTGTAAAAACAAAACAAAAAAATGAATGAATTGATTAAAAGAAGAAGAAGAAACACCGCAAACTGCAGGCTCAAGCAATTTGGAAATCCAGAATCTAATTTTTAATTTCAAGAAGTGTTCTTTGAACTATGAAGTCGAAATTCAACATCTGCAAGTTGCGCATGCAGTGTTCACTAAAACATGATGCAATAAATCACTATTTTTACATCAGTTTGGGGGACTGCATCTTAATGGATCAATCATAAAACTGTGTAGAAATGTGAAGAGGGCATGCAGTCTAATGGAAAACAAAAAGTAAAACATGTGCAGGAATGAGCGAAACAAAAGCCCTGCTGAAGAGGGGAGACCAGGTGAAGCAGGAGGACAAAGGAAAGCTGAAAGGTGAAGCACCTCCACAATCATGTTGTAGAAACACAGAAGAAACGGGAAGAAAGAAGTAACAGACAGGTAGAAGAGAAAAATCCATGAGAGGAGTCTTTTGTACTTACTCATTTAATGTGGTGATGGTGCTGCTGCCGGTTTCTCCTTCTCTTTATACTACATGCTGAATGCAGACAGACTGCACTGTGTCCCATTTCTTAACAAGGGACAACCTGCACTGGAGCAGACGCCGGCTACACCTTCTTTTCTATTCCCCACCTCATCACATCACAACAACCAACGCAGCATTTACGTCACTTGATCAAACCACCTCTTTAAATTTACATCACTCACTTATTCCCCTAAAGTCCAAATCAACACGCAGCAGCTGAGAAGAAAACAGATGAAACCGCTGTTATAATCACACACTCCCCCAAGATTTCTCCTCCTGTCCAAAGTCTCATGTCCTACATATAATACATACATCCATACTGTATCCTGCTGCAGAAATGAGTCATACTCCACTGCTCCTCCATAGTCACCCCACCCCTATCACAGGCAAAAAACTATCTGCTCTGTTTGTGAATTTTACTCCCCCTGCATGAAACACTTTGTCACATCACCAATGGGGGCCGGAGGAGGTGGGGAGCCTGTTGTGCGTGCGGACAGAAGGTAATGATTGAAAAGAAAGTAAAAGTGCTTGCATGAACGCTGAACCCACACATCATCACATTGCCCAAGGCCTTCAAAATGAGCATCATGAATATTTTAAACCACACAATATTCTCTGGAAATCTGGAGATTGTCATTAAGGTCCCCGATCAGGATAACAAATGTCCCCCTCTGAAGAAGATGTCTGCTCAGCCTTTTTTCTTCTCCATACTAACACCTCACTGTTACTCTGCTCCACGATCCCTTTGAATCTAATAGTGCTGTAGATGAGGCAGAAGCATGTTTTCATCATGTTTAAACCTAATATTTACTGATTGTACATACCGTTAGGAAAGATATCACAACTCTCATTTTTTGTAAGTAAAGGGTTTCAGTAAAATAGTTGCTGATTTTAGGCTAAAACTATGAGAATATTCCCATTTGACAACAAAAAAGCAGCATATTTAGAACTTGGAAATAGAATTTTAAACTCAATGCCAATGCCCTGGAAAATATTCAACACCATTTTTATACTACAGAAGGAAACGAAACATAATAAGAGGTTTAAAATGTTTTGACAGACGGCTCCTGACTGAAAATGGAAGCACTAGCATCAAATTTAGAAGCACTACGTAAACTTCAACGCAACATCTTGACTGCATTAGTGTTCGAAAAATGATTTGGTCATGTTATCAAATTGTTTGCTCAGTTCACGTAAATGACCAAAATTTAAGTAAGATAAAATACCTCTATGATCATTACCAAACATTTATCAATAATAGTGTAAAGATGGAATAAATATTCACGCTTGCTAATCTCATGGCAGTACCCATTGTTGGAGTGCTCAGCTTCTGCAGACTGAAATTATATATATATATATATATATATATATATATAGTGAGGAAAACAAGTATTTGAACACCCTGCTATTTTGCAAGTTCTCCCACTTAGAAACATGGAGGGATCTGAAATTTTCATCGTAGGT
>JBAMHW010000015.1:8417326-8430519 GCA_037177495.1 Rhadinocentrus ornatus | reverse complement strand
ATGCAACCTGTATTTCGCTGCCTTGTACCTGTGACATGCGCAATGACAATAAAGTTGAATCTGAATCTGAATCTGAAGTGGGAAGCATTCAAGAGTTGCGAAACACACATGGGAATGTGTAATGTGTGACTATAATATGTCTAAAGAATCTGAAACATGTATATTATTAAGCTGTTTAAAGTCAGAGGCTAATTTAGAGCACCTTCTTCCTCAGTCAAACCAAACACACCTACACTTTTGTATATTCAAATGGGTCAAATAGATCCTCTGAGCCTTGTGTTTGCTTTATATGAAAACCATCCTTCAGACACTGACTGTTTGCTGTGTTATTGCTTTACAGGGCTGATAAATTAGATCATTAATAAGAAGGTTTCGTTTACACCATGTCCACTCTCTTTATTATTAGAGTCCTTTCCATTTGAGGCACGCTGGAGATCACAGCCGGGGTGTTTCTTCACCTCTAGAGGGAGTGCCGAGTTACTGAGTGTGGTGAGAACAGCGGCGCGCCTGGGCTCAACTGAGCTGCGTCAAACCAGACAAAGTTAAAGCGCAACACACTGGAAGTGACCGGACTTTTATTTCTAAATACAGGGGGAAAAAAAAGAAAAAAGAAAAGAGCTGACTATAGGAGCGAGCAGACCACAGGGAAAGCAATATTACTATTGACAAAATCAGTGGAATTGATTAAGTTTGGATCATAAAGTATTTAGTTTATTTTGTTTTATCTCCTTGTTGAAGATGATTTTGGTAGTTTTGGATCACATATAAGATTTCCTTTATTCCCCTGTAGCTTCTGATGGATTCTGATTGGTTTAATTTTCAAACTGCATGAGCCAGTATCACCCCTGCTTTAGCTGTCAGACTTAGGTTTACAGAGGAGTTAACAGTCACGTCAATGACTACCCAGGTCCTGTGGCTGCAAACCACCATGAATCCTTTGCTCTTCACCACTGTACTTCACAGCTGGCTTCAAGTGTTTGTGCTAATAAGCTGTATTTAACTTTCACCAAATATGTTGCTGTGCATGATCAAACAGCTCCACTTTGGCTGTATCTATTCAAAGGACATTTTTTTTCAGAAGTCTTTAGTTTGCTTAATAAACCTTTGCAAAACTAAGCTGTGTTGTGTGTCTAAAACGAGCCAAACCTGCTCAGTTCTTTTATAATTGAACTATCATGAACTTTAACATTTAACATGCTAACTGAGGGCTTACTTAAGATGTAGCTATTTTTATTTTATTTTGTTTTGTTTTTGCATTTTTTCTTAGCATTGCACATGTGAGCTGACAGCTGTCTTTCATCTTGTGAAAAATTCCTTTCAACCATAAAATGAAGTATGCCAAATTGGTAAGAAATGGGAGAGTTGTAAATCTGAAATGAGTTGGATAACTCTTCCTGGACTGAGCAGTAAATTTGGTTTCCTAACATCATTGATTTATTTAATGTTTGCCATTGTGTTAAACACCTGATTGTTCCACACCAACAAGCTGCTCAAAAATTCCTTCTGTTATGGAGGCGCTGATGATCAGTTTCACTCTTACTCTGGTGTCCTTTCATTCATTTCTGTTTTGTTTTTTTTCACTTTCAAAAAGGAAGACATGCTGGAGCCATTGAGACATGGATATGGCTCATTTGACTTCTTTCAATAAAGGAAAAGGCAACAACATGCAACAGAGTATGTAAAGGCCATGGTTTTCAGTTGTTTAGAAGTAAATAAACAAATAGACAGCCGCTTATCTTCATCCCCAGAATCTCAGACATGATCCATGTCAAATTTACTGTGCAAGACTTTGAATTGTATCAGTTTAAGTCAGGCACATACAGAACTTTTATTAATCCTTTCATTTGTCCTTTCCCACTCTTTAATGTAAATCTTGTTCCCCTGTCAGTTTTGTTGTAGTCGTGTTACCTCCATCAAATGCTAGCAGGGTATTGGAAATTTTGGACATCAGTTTAGCCAACAACCAAAAAGAAGATTCAGCTTTTTACTTTACTGACTGTATGTTTATGGCCCACCGGGTCGATTCTGTAACTTAATAATGATTCAGTTATTTCATTCAGTATGAACATAATACAGTATAATTATACAACATAAAACAGTATGTTAGTGTGTTGCTACTCCGCACTCAGAGTTTTATTTTGAAAACGCTAACCGGAAGTGCTGTCTTTGTTTTTCCACCGCCTTCACAGTGGTGTTTGGAGCAGAGGGTCAGTAGAAGGAGAGGCAAGGGAGTGGAGCGAGAAGACGACCGAGGGAGATCCACCACAGAGTGACCAGTTTAACCGGACCATCCTTGCACTGCTTGGCTACAAATGGTGCTCCACCCTGGCCGCTCCAACCACGCCGAATCGGATAGTCTGTCGCGGTCCTGTCGTAGAATAGAAACATAAGATGATCTCGGTGAGTCCATATTTT
Organism: Rhadinocentrus ornatus; assembly: GCA_037177495.1. NCBI lineage: Eukaryota > Metazoa > Chordata > Actinopteri > Atheriniformes > Melanotaeniidae > Rhadinocentrus > Rhadinocentrus ornatus. The sequence goes on along the minus strand of JBAMHW010000015.1, from coordinate 8,428,104 downwards.
TTTTCCCCATTTCCCCCCCTCATTTACTAAAAAACTGCTGTTCCACACGGCGGGCCGATATATATCATATATGTCCTCATGCCATACATCGTCTGTCACGCTGTTGCACGGATCCGTGTGCGCCTCCGCCACCTCTCAGCCAGTGCTTCATTCGTGCCGGAGTGAATGACATAGCTGGCGACAGTTACTAAGGGGGGCCTCCGCTTCACATTGATGGTGGTAGAGAATACACGGTCAGTACATGTTTTCCACTGACGGCCAATAACAACATATCTGTGCGTGTTATGGTGGAGGGGGGGTGGAGGATGAGCTGCATCACTGTGCGTTTACGTTACTTGGTACAGCTGACAGTCTCGAAGGGTGTTATAAAGCTACGTTCACAAGCTTGCAACTCGCATTAGGTGCTCATAATGATTCGTATATTTTTAATGATATAACTACAAACTACAAACTTGAAAGCCTCTGCTTATACGCTGCTTAAATTCACTCAGATGCGAGTATTGTTCATCGCTAATCCTCCATCCACTGACTGATGCTGAGGAATGTGCAGCAGTAGGCTATAATAACATCTTTATTTCCCAAAGACTCGTGGTTGTCAATACATTAATCCTGCGAGTATTTCTTTTCTGCAGACTGAAGGACACACCGGTTAGAACGAATAAACATATGACAGAGGCGTGTTTGTGTCCTAACTTGGGCTGCAGAACGTAGCGGAACGGTTTTATGATCCCCGCTACGGTTGTCACAGGCCACGGTGTTATGTAAAAAGAAGCCTACGCTGTTTGAATGCGGGCCCTCACACACGGCCTGCGTGTGCATTGCATTTATACACTGGCTCACAAACATATCATCCGCACATGATGACAACAAGGCCGCAGAAAATGCAGAAAGAAAAAAAAACCGAGTCTCTGATTTTCCCCTTGATCGATTTTTTGCTTTGAAATCATCTGGATGAGAGATGCACGCGCGGCCTCGGACACGTCTAGCCCCTATAATAAATGACTTATGACTTGCTCTTATTTTTTTTATTTTTTGTGGCCAGTGTCCAGTTGAATCCCCCCGAAAGTATCTCTGCTTCCCACCAGGAATGGTCAGTCACCTAACCACTGCCTTCCTCGACCCCCCTCTCGCTATAGCGCGAAGGGGAGGGGTGGGGGGTGGACCGGAAAGCACGGCCAGGCACCACGCAAACACGCACTAAGCGACTGGCAGCACGGCGACGTTGGCAAATGGGTATGAGCTGGTCGACCTTGTGTAGGGGAGCGCGAGGGACGCACTCGGGGAGGTGGAGATGGGAGGATGGGGTTATATATGTGTGTGAGAAAGAGAAGGAGGAGAAGTGGAAGAGGAGGAGAAGGGGGTTTTGCCAGTTCTCCTTGAATCTTGTCGATCAGCTGCCAGGGGGCGAGGAATACGGTGCGAGAGAAGTGCGTGCCAGAGAAAGCGCATGCCGGCAAGATAAAGCGAGGAAAAGCTATTTTTGCTTCAGCAACACAGCGTGGCTCTCCGATGAAAATGCCGGGTCGAAGGGAAAGGCAGCGGCAGCAGCAGAGGCGGCTGCGCAGTGTTTCTTTCTTAGCGTGTGGAGGCCCCGGTACGATCAGCTGGTTGCTGAAGCTAATGTGGACGTTTTATAATCCAATCAGGAATCTACATTCCCGTCCTGTTAATATAACACGTTTATATTGTAAACATGTAGTAAAGATGTTATAGTGATATCACAACACAATCAAATGCAACCAACTCGGCATAAAGTCCACAACTGAATAACACAGAAATAGCCACTTTTAATCCAGGCTCATGGGGAAAGATTGATACATTTATGTGAAAACCCCAAAACAAAACAAAAAAACAAACAAACACAAAAACTGGATGATTCTTAATGCAATGTGCAGTTTGTTAGAGAGACACTTAAACATTCTGTGTGTGGTGAAATATGAGTAATATACATCCAAAATGCATGCATGTGGTCACATGTGTAATATGCAAAGCTATAAAGCTATAAGGGAAATAGAGACGTCTTTGCTTTGTATTAATTTCCATACAACGTCTGATTTAATCCTGCAGGCTTCAGATTCTGTCACTGTGTATATGCCATTAGTGTCTTGACAGTGTCCTGTTGTCCAGCTGCATTTATCTGTATAGTGTCATTCATCTGTTCATCATCAATTGTGACTGTAAATGGTGCTTGAGGGATGGGGTAGGGGGGTGATGTTTGTCCCTTCAGCCCAGTTTACTCTAAATTGCTGGTGTGTGGAGTGTTTTTGTTTTTTTTGCCCATCAAAAATGAGAAAGACCCCAAAGCTGCATGTTATTTTGAGTTCAGACCCCACCAACACCCCCACCTCCTTGTCCACTTCAATTTTGGAAGTAGTTCTTATCATTTGAATCTGCCTCAGTTTTCAGACAGTCACAACTGTGTCTGGTTATCCAGGAAATTCAATTTATGTGCATTTCGCCAAGAAATTTTTGCAATTTATTAAAGTTTTTTTCAGGAGAGTAGGGTAAAGAGGACATTTATATACTATTACAGCATAATGCGTCTCACCTAATCTAATTTCAAAATATTTATTGTCATACCCAGATTAGAAATCTCTTTGTTACTTTTAAATTCTTCCCTATGTGTTTGTTTTTTCTTCTTCTAGACCCAGCAGAAGCCGTGGAGATAGGCCTGGTAGTAGAGCCATTTATTAACCCTGGTCTCTGATCACTGGCTGTGGCACAAACATCTTGAGGTCTGTGTGCCGTTTGGCCTTCTTCCTTTCGCTCTCACCCTGTGGCCTGGCATTGTGGCCTTTGTAAACCTCTCCCCGCTTCATCATAATTTCATTTAGGGGGATAAATGAGTGAACCGGCTGCAAGGGAAAGGGCTGGGACATGTACCAGAACCCAGACAGGTAAACGAACAGCTCCTAGAGGTGGATAGAGGAGGAAATGGTGTTTGGTCCTCCCTCATTGTATCCCTGCTGTGACTGTTGTCTGTCTCACTGAATGTTCTCTCTGCTCACACAGAATGTCCTGGTTCAGTGGTCTCCTAGTTGCCAGAGTGGATGACCGCAAGACTGCGTGGGGTGAGCGCAATGGCAAGAAGTCCAAACGGAAGAGAGGCTCATCTCTCTGCAACCCACGTTACATGAGCTGCCTGCGGGACCCAGATGCTATGGAGCCCTCTTCCGGAGCCCCCCTCCATCAGCACCACCGCGGAGGGGGGGCAGGGGCTGTAGGAGGCGGGGGTAACTTCGGTGTTCGTTGTGGATGGCAGGAGGACCACTATGGCAAAAGGGGAGGGGCTCCTGGGGAAGGGGTGGGGCTGAAATCTGTTGACTTGGGCTTTGAAGACGGGGAATTGAAAGGGAGGAAAGGGGGGTGCAATGGCGGAAGCGGTGACATGGGAGACGAGGGTCCCAACGGCGCAACAGGGGTGGTGACGGCTGCAGACTGCTGGCTCAGGGTGGTGCGTGTGTTTCAGTCCAAAAAGTTCCAGTCCCGCAAACTGGAGCGCCTATACCAGCGTTACTTCTTTAGGCTGAACCAGAGCTCACTGACCATGCTCATGGGGGTACTTGTGATTGTGTGCGGCATCATGCTGACCTTCCACTGTGTCCACGCCGCCCCTCACGTGGCTTATTCGTCATCCCTTTCGGTAGCGATGGCACTCTTCATGGCTCTTATGGTAGTGTGCAACCGCAACGGCTTCCACCAGGACTACATGTGGATGGTCAGCTATCTGGTGATTGGAGTCTTGGTGTCAGTACAGGTGTTCGGGGTGCTCATGGTGGCACCCAGGAGTGCTTCAGAAGGAATCTGGTGGTCCGTGTTCTTCATCTACATCATCTACACTCTGCTGCCTGTGAGGATGAGGGCAGCAGTGCTAAGCGGAGCGGTGCTGTCCATCATACACGTGGTTACCACCTGGCAGATCAACCAGGAAGACAAGTTTCTCTGGAAACAAGTAAGAAAGACTTGATGTATAAATTTCCTGTTTTCTCTTTCATTTTCCTATTTGACCTCAACTGACAGGTAGCAAAACTATTCTGCCATTTGTTTACCATCTGTTTTCACAGAATATTGTAAATCCTGTTTCAAATGAAAAGGCATGGCAAGATTATTTATATAGCACATTTCATGTACAATTCATAGTGCTTTACATAAAACATTAAAAGTATTACGAATGGTGCAAAGAAAGCATTAAAAAGTAGTAAAAGGCAGCAACAAATAGCAAAATCCATTATAAAATAATTATAAATTCACAAAAAAGCTTTAATTGTATGATAGTTCTGCAGCAGCAGCAGTTGTTATTTCCTCTACACACAAACACAGGATCCAACAACAACAACAAAAACTCCAAAACTTGTATTCTTATGAGTAAAAGAGGGGTTCATAAGATTGAGCATCCAGGTTTCCAGCATAATGCATGTATTTATGAGAAGAAAGAGAGACCATATAGGTCATTTGACCCTGTGTCCTACGATCAGCTGTCCTTAATCCAACTGATAGATTTCGGGTGTTGCTTTTGACTATCTACTGTCATATTAGAGTTAGACATGAAAAGAAAAACAAGACAGATTAAATTCTCTATATATGGCATTATGGAGGTTGAAATGTTATCATATTATAAATCTATTCTATCAAATGCCACATTTACAAAGAGAAGTGTCTCTACACAACCTGTCAGCATGAAGCAACAATAGCACTCATTTCAAGTGATGTTCCTGGCCACTTTGTGAATCATTGTCCAATGATTTAATCCTGTTTTGGTCCAGTTCTTAGAAGAAATTTAACATCCATCACTGTGTTTTAGGGCTAGGCGATTAATCGATAAAATCGATAAATCGAATTTTCCATTTCTGGAGATTTATTTTTATGAAAAACCGGTATTTTGTTTGAAAATGATGATATTCAACAGTTAATTTGACTATGTTTGACTCATGGCTGCCATGATATTTTTGATGGGGTGATAGCGTGTGAAATGGCTACGCAGCCGCTGCTGTGTAATTTGCTTTGCTGTGATTTGTCACCATGTTGTAGCTGCATATTTGGGACTTATGGGTCTTGCTGCACAGTGTGTTTGTGCATCATGCCAAGGACCTATGGGCTCGCTGAAGGTCAGTGGGTTGAATGAAGGCTCTGGCTGGATGGCTATGTATGTGTGTGTATGTGCTGTTCTGTGACAGCGGGAGAGTACCATGATATAAAACAGTATCATTCAAGTCTTGGTGCTCTCACACAACAAACTCTTTGTGCTTTTCTCCAAGGGTGGGGTTATGGGGGTGTGGTCAAAGGGAGGAGAGGGGAGGGTGGTCAGTTGTGGCCGTTTGCCTTCTGTACTGTCTTTGCAGTTTTACAACTGTCATCTTCCTGAGGAAGAGTTATGTAAAGCATAATAGGAAGGCCATTACATGGAAACAATGGGGGGGATATAAGACTTAGTGGTCACTGATTGTCACTGTAACGTCTCTTAGGTTTGCATTCATTATAATATCCTTTCACGTGTTAGCCCTGTTATGAAACCAAGGCTGTCTGCAGTACAAGTCTCCTAATGTTTTGATTGTTAATTACAATTTAATTAATAAAGGAAAGGACTAGATCGAGGCATCATGGGAATTTACACAGCATGCCGTAACTTTCTGTGTGATATATATGGGGGTATTTTCCTATTGTTGATCAAGATGGTAATAGTTTGATTTGAGAGCAAAATTTCTTGTTGTCAGACTCAAATATTATCTCGCTCTCTCTCAAAATTCTGCTCCCAAACTCAAAAAGTCCCCCTCTTGCTTTCAAAATTTCTCTCTTCCTTTCAAAACTCTGCTCTCAGACTTGGTCTCTTTCCCTCACACTCAGACCCGGCTCTATCTCAAAACTTCTGCTCTTGGATATTTTTTTCTCTCTCTTGGGTTGCTGAAAAAATCTTGCTCTCAAAGCAACAAATTACGCTCTTGGTTAAAGATTGCTAAATCTATGGCGGTATTTTCCTTAATGTAATCCATCACAGATCCACAACTGTTTGCCATCGTTTAATAAATGAACGTCATGAGAAAGAGCCCAGAGATGCAGCCTGTTTCTCTGAGGTCATCTGTGTACTGTGTGAAACTGTAAAATAGTGTCATCAATCACTGCTTCATGCTTGTGTGCAAGTATTTCCTCTTTCTCCAATAACTCATTAACCTCACTGGGTTTCTGTTGCTTTTGAAGGCTACAGATGATCCCAAAGTTGATAGATGATTCCTTGTTATGCTGGTCAAGAATTCTGGATGTCTGATTTACTCAGATTCTCCCTTTGACCACGAGAAAAACTGTCTTAATTTGTGCGAGTGTTTCAATCGCCAACCATATGCAGTGAATTTAGTTGGTTTTATTCTTGTATTAAGTAGCTTGTGGAGTAAAACCAATGACCCGCTATGGATTGTTAATACAAGTGCTCTCAGAAACTAATGTTTTTCTGTTTATTTGTGCTTTATGGTTTGTAGACAATAATAGGATAAATGCCTGAGAGGATAATTGAACATGTAGAAAAATCCAAGAGGACAGTTTGTTTAAAGAGCTCAGACCGGACAGTTCTCTGATCTCCACATCTGGGTCAGCAGCACTACCTCAAAATCACAAAGGAGTCTTATGCTAAGCTATGTCCTTTACAAACGCACAATTTCACTCCTTTTAAACTGTAAATTTCATTATTTCTTATATTTCATGACAGGCTTTTTGTTTACCCTTATATTTTGCATGTGCCCTTGTTAAGGATTTGAAGCAGTTAGGGGTTGTTTATGCCACAGAGTCTGTTCTACAAATGTTTATTTACAGGGTTCAGTGTAGATTTGTTCTGTAGACTTAATATTATAACATTTATAATCAAGTTTTTTATATTAGTGATTTTTTTATACCAGTTATGTTTTAGTTATTGCTTAACAAAGCTTTTAGTATATATGATATTTAGTACATACAAAGACCAGCTTTACGTGATAAAAACAAACAGGACTGTATTTTACCTCAGCTGCTTTACAAAATGTCATAATCATGATTCATTGTGCAGAACATGCTGTAATATGATCACATAAATCTTGTTACAAAATTTTGAATGCAATTATAGTACACTCATGCATGAAAATGAGTATTAGTGTGCTGTTTTTGCACTATTGTTGCCTGCTAAATCAGCTGTGTAAGACCAGCTTCAGAAATCTCAAATGTGTCTGGTTTCTCTATGTCCAGTACTTCATGTTGGACTCTTGAAATCAATGACACTTAATCCCATCAAACCTTTTAAAACACATTCAGGCCACACAGTTGTTTCCTAAGCTGTTTTGCTTTGGTTGGTATGTGTGTTTTTACAGCTGCATACGGTCGAATCAAGACCCTGTTTTCAGATCTTATGCCTTTTTGTGCATGCACGTTAATATATAGCAACCTAATACGTTGATGTTAAAGCATTTTAAAAATGTGGTTTTCTGCTACATGTGAACTTCACTCAGCTGTCAATTCTCTTGTTTTTGCGCCACCATATTAGTTATTAAAATTAACTTTGTTTGTATTGTACAATTGTACAATTTGTTCACATGTGCATGCACCCGTACCACCCGTCCACATATCCAAACACACATGTTCCCTCTTGCTTTGTTACGGTTGACGCCTTCCCTTCTCGCCTCCATTGAATGTTTGTCAGAACTGTTGCTATTTGTTATTATTCAGGAAGTTACATCACAGAACAATGGTCCAGCTTGCATGTGTGGGTGTCCATTTTGGTGCACGCATTGCATGTTGCACCGAATGTTTTTCCATCCAGGATTCAATCAGAGAACTGCACCAGGTGCATTTTATGCATTTGAAGCTGCACGCTGCACACTGATAAGTGCACTGCTGATAAGCTTGTCAATGATCTTCTTGGATTTTGTCACATTCTTCACCTCTTGAGTTATTTGCTTTATGGCCCCTGACAATGACTAGCATTGTTGCATGAATGGTTTTGACACAAGGGCTGTAAGAGGTCAAAGACTGGTTCCTAAAAATATCAGGCCCTTGGTGTTTCTGCTAACTGTTGCGTCACATGGAACAGTCTTATCAGAGTCTGCGTCAGAGCAACAGGCAGGTCACTCTATCCCTTTTTTCTCTGCATACGCACAGACCTGCGTTTAACATCTCTTGAAACATACACGTACACAGAATAGGGGCTATTAATGTTGTATATTCACAGCCATCCCTACAATGTCTGTATATTTTATTTTGTGTGTGTGTTAATGAAGTGTAACCTAATAGCATTTTGAGTTTTGACCAAAGCCAATTTGACCTGAAAAGCCTCACTGATTCTTTTGGAGTACATGTTTTTTTTTTCATATATAAGATAGGCAGATGGATTTTAAGTAGGCATGTGCTGCTTACATACAACAGTTATATTATATATTGGACTTACTATTTGGCTTTTGAATCAATTTTCACATTTCCAGAATGTTAGCGAGAGAACTGATGCATTTCTTTCAGAGCAAGTCTTGCAGCGAATCAACAGCATCAGCTGTTCACAGCATCTCCCACTTCTGGAATAACCTTGTGTGCTTTCTGCATCAAGATGGGAGACTTAGATGTCAGTGGAGGAAGTGTCAGCCTGTGATGATCACCTGTACAAAGCTGCTGTTGTAAAACAGAGCACACCATAGAAAGGGAAGAAGCAGCAGCGAGGCGGTGTGATGGGACGAGAATCTGATATTCTCCCCACGCACTCCCTCCACAGCCTCCTTGATAAATAATTTGTGTGTTTAACTCGGCCGCAGCATTTTAACGAGGATACCTGGCACATGCATGCTTCACTCAGTGCAAGGATCTGGTGCTGAATGATGTGACACCCCCCCCCACACACACACACACAGAAAACACATAGGTCTTCAATCAAAGATCTACTTAGGTGCATAAGAAAATTTGCACCAAAATGTAATGCGATTTTACCTGATAGCTCGTATTTATTTGCATGAGCATTTCACAGTTACAAACATACATAATTGTATACATACACACAAACACACACACCACCACTAGCAATCAGCCACTATGTGAACCAAAAAGAGCTCTGGGAAACGAGCTGTCAGTTTAGCATCACTTCTGAGACTGGTGGGGAATAAACAGCATTGCTAAGTGTCTCTTTCAATGTTCGTGTTGAGTTGGTCCACTGGTTGCCATAGAAACAACTATAACTTAAGCACCCTAGACCTAGTTTGGTAACCATAACCTAAAGTAAAGATTTTGAAAATAAATAAATAAAATAGAAAAAAATAACATTTTAGAAACCAGGTCAAAATTGATTTGTGCCATCCACTTCTCCTTGTGAGAAAAGAAAGCTTGAAGGCGGGTTGTCAGAGGGTCTTGCCTTTCTAAACGTGGTGCTGTTTGGCTGCTTGGATAGATTTCTGCTTTGTTTTCCTCCCCCCTGCTGTCTAAATGAGACAGTCCATGATTAAACATGGCAATGACAGGGAAGGGGTCATATGAGCGGAGGTGGTGGGGAGTCGAGAGGGAAGGATGCACAGGATGTTGTTTGTCAGTTGTCTGGTTCAGAGAAGCTTATCTGTCGTCAGCTCTCTATGACTGTGCATCTCTGTACCACCACTGCAATGGAAATGCTGCCGTTCTCAAAGATACAGTTTTTATTTCTAAAAAGATGTCCTCTAAAAAACTGTACCATGCGTTTCCTCAGCTTGTTAACTATTTGTTAAGCCCAGCAGCCTGGCGGTGGTTCCAAGTGCTTCACAAAAAACTTCATGAAACTGTGAAAAGGGTTTCGATTTCCTTAAGCTTTTCTCATTTTTATGCAGATTTTGTTGCCATTTGATTAAAAACACTTTTGCAACTTAACTCTCAGAAAGCTTTAATAGTCACACTCTCTCCACAGAAATCACACCAGCCTGCATGCCAACAGAAATGTGTGGTGTGTAATTTTTTTCAGCGTTAGGGCCCCCAGCTTGTCCCTGTCCGTGTTTACAGAAACGTGACTGTGTGGAATGAGGAGGTCCAGCCTGATCAGGATAACTGGCTTTACATTACAAGTAACTGTCTGTGACTCGGCTCTGCATTAATTATGTAACGTGTAGGGTCTCGTGTTTCAGTGCAGATCCTCTGAAACATACAGAAATGTTTGACACTCCAGCAGAAAATAAATAAAAATTTCAATATGGAGTTATTTAGGGAAAATTGTGAGCCATAAATGATAATTTTGGTGTGTGTTTTTAATCTTACTGAGAGTTACTTTGTGGTAGGCTTGTTAAACAATTCAAGAGCAGAGAAAATGAACCAAGTAGTATATTTTATATATGGTTTAAAAAGAGTATAGATATGCCATCGTGTACCTACTGTATGTCTCGCTGTTAAAAATCTATTCTATTCTACAGTCATTTGACAGACGCTTTTATCCAAAGCGACATCTGAGAATAAGAACAACACAAGCAAGACTGCAAACAGGGTGCAACATCATAATTAAGTAGTCGTCAGACTGCTGTGAGTCGAGTTGGACCCAGGTGCTGTCATGTAGTGCTAGACGCAGGTTTTATTTATTTATTTTTTTTTTTTTACAAGATTGTGATTCATCACACAATATCCTCTTGGGCATAAGTGCATGCAGCATATTCAATACTGACCAATCTTTCTAACTTATTCTAATGAGTAGAAGAGTTAAGCTAAGTGCGGAAATGCTCCTTAAACAAGTGAGTCTTTAATTTGCTCTTAAAAGTAGATAAAGACTCTGCGGATCGGACGGAGTGTGGTAGATCGTTCCACCACCGGGGAACAACAGAGGAAAAGAGTCTAGT
>JBAMHW010000015.1:8381704-8417226 GCA_037177495.1 Rhadinocentrus ornatus | reverse complement strand
AGAACCTCAGTGAGCCACGGACTGGGAGGATGTTGTCTAGCTGGTTTTGACACCAGAGGACAGAGTTTGTCCAGAGAAGATGCAAGAGGGGCGCTGAGTGTTTCTGTAGCCTCATTAACAGACAGTAAGAAGAAGTCTGTGTGGCAAGGGAGGGTAGAGTAAACCTCATCAGACAGCTGCGTAGGGCTGAGAGATCTCAAATTTCTGCGGTAAGACACCATATTTGGTGCCGCTTGAGTGACATGAGGAAGGAAGACAGAGAATTTAATCAGGAAATGTTCTGAGAGGTGCAGTGGGGTGGCGGACAGATTGGCTGTGGAGCAGTTTCTGGTCAGCGCCAAGTCAAGAGTATTGCCAGCTTTGTGTGTTGGAGGAGTCTCTCAGTCAGGGCTAGGACCTGAATATCTGAGAGATGTATCAATGAGCTGATGAATTCTGTTTTGTTCACTGCGGATTGACAGTTCCAGAGACCAAAGGTCTCCGTTTTGCGGATTGCGGTGTCTACGGGTGACACGTCTTGGTCTCAACCCATGTCTGACAGGGATGGATTTAAAGCACATTGTGCGTTGATTTGGTTGTGAGGCAGTTACAGCTCCTGCCTTTGCTCGGTGGACTCGCAGGTCTTTAACCTCGGTGGTCTTAGACGCTTCAGCGCACCATGTGTGGTAAAGGACCTGGAGCTGACACAGCTGATGCCACTTTGATTGATTGCAACCGGCTGAAACCGCCTCCTATCTGCTTTGCCCTGAGCAGTACACAGTGGATGTGACCCACGGCCTCAACTGGGTGTAGAGAGAAGGTGCTAACGACAGAGCCCCACACTAGCAATGTAAACAATAACCCGAAACCAAGACAGAAACTCTTGCAGTAGCTCACCTAACTGACATCTGAGCGTAAGAACAACACAAGCAAAAATTCAAAAATCTATCTTAGTAATTTAAATTTCCTCCACAACTTACAAGATTCCAACTACTAATAGAGTCTAAGTAAATAGCATCAGTTAAATAACTAAATTAGTTTATTGTCTGTTGTTGGAACATCTGCATAAATAGTCTTTGCATCAACAAGGTGAAGTGTTCAATGTTATTGTCTGAAGTCAGTCTTGATTAACTGTAAAGTCCATGATCACTATTTGAACTCTTCCTTGGTATAACAATTCCACAATGTAATGTAAAGCAAAGTCTCCAATTTATTGCTCAATGACCGTTTGAGGTGGAAAATGTATACAAATTTAAAATAAACTGTCAGGCTGTAGACTAGAGGCTTTTAGTCTCCTTGAATAGTTTCTGTTGCTTAAGTTTCCACGAAGTGTCTAAAGCCCCCTTTTTAAGAAAAAAATTAAAGAATGATTAAGCCTGCTTGATGCGTCTTCTGGTGTCAAAAGTAAAAAAAGGTAAAATTTTCGAAAATTCTGTTGAAAGTAGCTTCGGTGCTTGTTTTGCTGTTTCCTTTAACTTTAAATAATTTGGCAATTTTGTTTGTATGGAATGAAGATAAGATCCAGATTATCCACATTTACATCTCTGACATGAAATAACATAATGTGGAAAGAATGCAGCGTATCCAATTTGTGTAGCTGTTTTAGATATACCACAGCACATCAGGAGTGCAGCCAAATGGACTATCATCAGTGCAATTGTCTTTTCCTAAGTTCCTTCTCCTGATCGGTCTTTGATATTGAGAGATTTTACATTGATATTGAGGAAAGTTTAGAAAAAGAGTGAGTGAGTATTGTACCTAGCCATTTTTGTGCCATTCCAATGAGTGGTCCAGTGTGATTCTACACCCTTCAGAAGCTTTAAATCCCATCCTTGAATTAAGGTGTGGGTTTGGAAAGCTTTGTAAAAATAAATCCATAATGGTACATCTAATACTGGACATCTTTTTTCATTATTTTATGATCCATTGTCTTTGTTGGAAACAGCCATCAAGTAAACCCAGGAGGAAGAAATAAATGAGCACCTCTAAACATGTGTAATAAATAATTTTCTTTTTTTTCTTCTTTGTTCCAATGAAACTGCTTCATGTTAACTGAAATGAATCTGAAGACTAAGAATAGCTTTGTGATTGATGCCATTGAGGAAACGTCCTGGTAAATGATATTCTGGAAACCTCTGTTCTGCTGTTCATCAGATACTTTTGGACCTAAAAAGTTGCAGAAATGGGACCACTGTTGGGGTGATTGAGCTAAAAAATATTCTTTGCTTTGTGCTTTTATGTGACATAACTCACAAACGTCGGCCTGTGTGTCGTCGCAGGCTGCTGATTCTCTACTCCAGACAGACAGAGTGAAGACCACCCCGGCCCGGTGAGGAAGCAGAGCGAATGGGTGGGGCATGAGTATTTATCAGTAGATGTGGTTCTGGTCATTTCAGATAAGGGCAGTGTGAGCTGTGTGTAGAAATTAGGCTCAGGCTGAGTACACAAACCCAGTAGCTGCCAGGCACCGAGCATGCACACAGGCTCTTTCACAAAGGCTGAAAGTGACAGTGAGCACGACTCAGAATGGGAGGCAGGAAAAGATAAATAACAAAAAAAGAAAATGGAAATAAATAACTCTTGTGTTTTGTCATCAGTAAAGCACTGTCATTATGGTTGGGGTACCAGTGTGTTTTACAGAGCCTAAATTAACATAGATGTTCCAAGGAGTTCCAGATGCTGTTTATAGGCCGATGAGCTCCAACTTGCACTCTCGCTGGCCCTGTTGCAACAACAATACCCCATCATTCATTACCCCCTCTGAGAAAAGGTCTTATAATTTCTTGTTCTCCACAGTTTTCACGACAGCACTTTCTAGCTGAATTATTTTTCCATTTCCTCTTCAAATATTTTTAAGTGACCTCTGAAGTCTGTGACAGCTCCAGTTTAGTTGTAGTTGGGCAGCGATAAAAGGATTAGTCACTAATCCACTAATCAATAATGGATTAACGGATATTGTTTAACACACAATGATCTTCCAACTTTTGGTTTATAACATTAAATATACTTCTTTAAAATCTTTATTCTAACAAGCACAGGAGCAAAAATGTGACAAATTAATTGTGTTTGTTAGTGATCAATTGCCATTTGAAAGGTCAAGAGTCATCAGATCATTAACAATTTATTTTACAGCATTCAAATGATTTGTTCAACATTTCCCACTAGCTTGGTCCCTCTCGTTGGATTTTAGGAAGTTTGGTTTCTGAAGAGCCACAGCACGTAACATTCCACTTTTGCTGCATTTATCACTCTTACAGGTCTAAGACTAGGGCCTGACCGATGTTTTTTTTTTAGACTGATACCGATTCCGATTTGGCAGAAAAAAATTCCAATTATCGATTAATTGGCCGATTTTTAAAAAACAATATATGAATAAATTAACTTAATTTTTGGTTCTTTAACGCCTACACCACCACAAAACAGAAGAATCTCAAAAAACATACAACAAAACATTAAATAACTGGGAAATTAACATCTATGACCTTAAAAAAATTCAACCTATAAATAAATTATATAAATGAATGATGAATTAATTAAATACATTTAGTTTGTACTTCTTGCTGATGCAAATTAGAAGTAGGTTAAAGTTCCCTAGACATGTGCTGTTCTAGATGGGGATGTGTGATGTTTCTCCAGGTATCTGTTGGAACCACTTCTCCAGTGTGGAGTAGACGGCCCCCAGTGCTCCGATGACCACTGGTAGTACTGTTGCCTTCACCTTCCTGGCTTTCTCAAACTCTTGCTTCCTTGTGTTCCTTATTCCTGCTATTTCCATCGATGGGATGGCTACATCGATCACCACGGCCTTTCTTTGCTGCTTATCCATGATCACAATATCTAGTTGGTTGGCCACCACCATTTTGTCGGCCTGTATCTGGAAATTCTACAGGATCTTAGCCCTCTCATTCTCCATCACCTTGGGAGCTGTTTTTCATGGTGACCTAGGGATTTCTAGTCCATATTCTGCACAGATGTTTCTGTAAACTATGCCAGCTACTTGGTTATGGTGTTCCATGTATTCTTTGCCTGCCAGTATCTTGCACCCTGCTAAAAGGTGCTGGATTGTTTCAGGGGCCTCTTTGCACAGCCTGCACCTGGGGTCTTGCCTGGTGTGGTAGATCTGGGCCTTGATTGCTCTGGTACTCAAGGCTTGCTCCTGTGCTGCCATGATTAGCACCTTCAATCCACCTGAGCTAAGCTAGTCTCGAGCATTTTCCTTGGTGTTGCAGATCTCAGATCAGGCTAAAAACATTTGATTCTTCATATTATGAGTATGAAATCTGTGCACGGATGGATTATACACGTGAGTCTATTTCATGTAGTTTGTGATGAGTTTAAAATTAAAATAAGTTTTTGCAAAATGCTGATTTGGTATCACTCCCTGCACAGCTTTGTCTCATCATTATGATCAATCATTGTAGCAAAACATTGCACCTGTGGAACATTTTTATTCTTCTTCAGAATTTTATAGCTGTTGGATGTAAAAAAAAGTAACATCACTGTGTAGCTTAATTGTTTCACTGATGCACCCATCAGCACTTACAAGCCATATATTATCATTTACTATAGACTGCAGACTGGTATGTTCTGTCACTGCTTCAATGCAGATGGACCTTTTGTCTTTTTATTCCAATGAATAAGAGCAGATACAAACCTATTTGCTTTCTGATTGTTTGACTAATTTTTTTTTCACATGGTCTACAAGGAAAAAATACCTACATACTGTATTAATAGTGACATAACAGGTGCAAATAAATTAACTTTAGTAAATCTGTGTATCAGTAACAAATAACTGGTTTAAGGCAATCTACAGTCAGAACTTTCTGAGAGAGTGCTTTGAATTAGTGTGATGAGGTTTTCATGCCATGTCATCACCTCACCTTTACAACCTCTCCACCTCCTCAGCTGGTACTTCAAACTGCATCCTCCCCTAAACCTGAGTGGGGGCCTGCAGGTCCTCGGAGAGAGGTGGAGAAATGTGGGTGATAGTTGCTGAGTGAAAGCTACGCTGCCAGCTCTAATAATTCACAGCCTCAGTGGGTGTGAGTTTCAGGCCAACACTGAGCAGAAGCTTTCACAACACTGAGAAAGAAACTCACACAGAGAAAAAGACAGACGGAGCAAAGCTTTAACAAAATCAATAAAATAAAATCCTCCTCATCATCACATCTATGTCTTTCACGTCTGTGATGACAGCTAGCTTCTAAATATGGTATTTAATCAGGAATATTAAGTTCACTGGCTGGTTGTTAATGTTCGATAACTTATCACCTAGCTGTGAATTTTCTTGGTTAAAGCTGAACTAAAGAGATTTAAAGTGTGAACTGTACACCCTGGTGTCCAGTTTAATGTTCAATTTCTTTTGCAGCTACCCGTTGACCTATATCACTCTCAATGCTTCTCCATGACCAGAAGTTCACACCCAAGCACCTTCTTGTGGGCAGTGCTGGGTATTGTTAAGGAAAGGGAACAGGTTGGATAAAAGGAGGGGGAAAAGTTCACCTCCTGCTGTGTCGTGGAAACACGCTGAAAGGAAACAAACAAAAAAAAAAGACATTCGGAGGATCAAAAAATGTTTTTCACTTTGAGATTGTGTTGTTTGAAATGAAATTGCTTTGTGATTGCCGACTATCAGTTGCATCCATCTGGCACTTTTGGAGGTTTATTTATTTATTTTTTGCTGCAGTGAACATGAAAGTTTCTCTTCGGAAAACCAAAAAAAATGGGCTTAAAACAATACAAGTTTCCCTTGAGGTGATTCCTTTGAGGACTGTGATGACTTCTTAATGAAAAAAATATTGATTACAGCTGGATTGAATAATGGTGTTCTGATGCACTGCATCTGTTTATGCCTTCTAGGAAATGTTGCTCTCTCTTCTTCAAAAAAAACTGTCTGAAAAGGGCCCTGATGACCCTAAATGTCAATGTTTACAGACTCGCTATCAGGACTGTGGATTTCCTGCTGAAATAAATGCCTGCTGTGTAAAAACCATCATAAAAAGTTATTAAAAATGGTTTACTTCTTTTCTGAATATTCCATTAAATGGCTATTAT
This sequence comes from Rhadinocentrus ornatus, assembly GCA_037177495.1. Taxonomy (NCBI): domain Eukaryota; kingdom Metazoa; phylum Chordata; class Actinopteri; order Atheriniformes; family Melanotaeniidae; genus Rhadinocentrus; species Rhadinocentrus ornatus. Next base: position 8,411,193 of record JBAMHW010000015.1, on the reverse strand, counting down.
TCTCTCCTGCTTGCACATCTTAGCTCCAGAAAGCTAATTTTAGGTGAGGATGGTGATGAGGGTCTGGATGTGGAGAAAAGAAGCAGTGCTTTTATACAAATGTATTGGGAAATATCTATACAAATACTGTACTTGTACCACATTAATATACTCCTGAGTTTGCGTTGTACTTTAGCTTAATGTGCATCTCTGGGCATTGTAATGTCAGGAACTCTTGACAGGATTTCCATGACAATTTGTGAAGACCTTCATGATCTCCATAGGGTGAGTTTTACAAAGTGTATTAATCTCTTGTTATGAAGCTGCTGCTAAAATGCATGACTTCTTTAATCATATTGTGTCCGCGATTTTTGGAACTCTTCCCCAAATTTCAGCCATTGACTTTATAGAGTATCCTTTGTACAGCATTTTTTAAGGGTAACTATGAAGTTAAAACCCAGGATGGTTTTGAGGATCTAAGACAAATTAGGACTTTTTGGCAGCTCATGACTGACGGAGCTCTGTAGCTGCAAAATTATGCACTGACAAAAGCTTGTTTCTTTGGTGTTCTCCTCCTTTGGAGAGGTTATTTATGTGTGCAATAGCCTTAAAGTACTTGTTATGCAAAGAGCTTGTTATTGATTCAGCAATGCATCCATACAACCATGCTGATCATTTATCGATTAAGCCGGCATATCCTCTCTAAGCTGTTAGTGGCTTTTTGTGACAAAATGCACTTTAATCTATGCAGCTGAATAGCCAGTATTACTGCTGTTTTGCCTGTCCTGTGTAGTTCAGAGCAGCTCTTACATAATGCTATTTTGGTATCCAGGGATTAGGCCGAGGTCCTCTACTCAGACTGGCCACTGCTTCCATCATGTCACCCCCAGAGAAATGACAACTGCTTTCATGGCCCAAAAAATAAACAAAACAAACAACAAAAACAAAATAAGAGCAAATAGGAAAAAGAAACAAATATCTATATTTGTTCTGTGATGTTCTGTGACCCACCTGTAATCATACTGGTTACTCAGTCATGAATCGTGTCTGATGAAGGTGAGGTTTTAATGGTGCTGAACCAAACTAGAGAAGGAGAGACCGACAGGATAAGTGATGAGCCAAGATAAATGAGTGTGTTGTTGAACATGCAGGACATGAGCAGGTGCTGTGGCCTTGTGCTGGGAGCGTGGCAGCCTGTACAGGTAGCAGGTAACTGCTGCCAAGCAGAGCTTCTGAGGAGGTGGAGTGCTGTTGCGTAAACACAGGACCTTACTGTGTACTCTGTAAACCCACGAGCTCCTGCCCTCTTGAGAAAAGCAAGCAATTACTTTGAGGTTGTGAGCTCAGACACACAGAGTGTGATGCCACGTCGAGCAAACCCCTGCAGATAGATGCTTACTGTAGTTCCTCACATATGGAGGGAAAACCCACATCCACACAGAGAAGTCATGATTGCAAACACAGACATTCAGCGGCACACAGACATCATGCAGCAGGTTTCACTTTTGTCTCATGGCTGTTTTTGCTTGAACAGTGAGAATAAAGTAAACAGGGCTGAGCACTGTGAGCCATCTGCCTAATGTCTCTGTGGACCATATATGTCCAGCCCCCACCCACCACCCTCCTTCACCCACTCTCATTTGTACTCTTCCTACTCTTGTCATCCTCACATTGTCCTTTTCCTTTCTCACCCCACTGCAGCTCATACCACTTATTTCCTTCCTACCCCTTAACAACTGTCGGTCTTCAGTTATATCTGTGTTATCCATTATGCTGCTTTGACTCCACCCTTTTTACTTTCATTTAAACTAATTTCTCCACTACCCATCTCTTTCTATTTTCATTTCTGAAACTCATCAGCTTTTTTATTCATCCTTTTATTTATATCAAAGTTCTCCTTAAACATTATTATTATGTTTTCTTTTATAGAAAACAACAATTAGAACAATAGTAAATGCCTCTTTTACTGCCTCACTTTGCTCACCTTTGTTCTTTAGCAGACTTAATGATAGCAAAGATAGAATATTACATAAAAAAGAGCAGAGCGACACAGAAAATGTAAAAAAATAACCACAGACTTTTCCCTCACTTAGATCATTTCTAAATTTAGCTCAACAATTTAAAACATAACATTTCGATTATTTTAATATACACTAGTATAAATTTTGTGAAATTTCAAAAAGAGGGAATTTAGGATCAGTGATGAATTTCTGAAAGACTGCAATTGTTCTTAAAAGTTTAAGTTATCTGGATTGCGCTGAATGAGCAGTTATTGAAGGCTTAGTGCAAAACAACAACTTTTCCTTCAGTGTTTGGTGCATAGTCTGGCCTAACTAACTAATCTCTGCTTCATCCCATATGTTGTGAGATATAACATTTTATTAATCAAGTTAAATTTATTAGAAGCTCCTTACTGTTATCGTGCTTACAGCCTAAACATGCCTTATAGTTTTACAGTCAAAATGGTGAAGTTAATTATGCCACAGAAAAATATTCTTATTGCAATTTAGTCATACATGTGTCTCTGAATAAAATATGTGGGCCCAAGAAACAAAAAGTCTTGTCAGAGGTACGGTGGATGCAAAGACAAATAATTGTTAAAGAGGCAAGAAGTTGAAAACTGAATCTTAACTTTTTCTTGTTTCGAAAAATGAAGTACAGCAAAAACAGTTCATTTTAAGTTAAAATGTCTTTTTTATTTTAAGAAATTGATTTTACACGTCTATATCTTTATAATTTTTAAATATGTGTTAAAGATAGCAGATAATTATAATTAGCAGAATTTTTTTTTGTTTTGTTGTCAAGCAAAAGGAACAACGATGATGTTTTTAGTGTGTTTGAGTAGATGTAACAGGGACAGGTCAAACACCATATTGCTCTTTACATTTCTGTAGATCAGTGGTCTTATGTGCGAAAAGTACTAAGATGGTTTGTCTGTAGTTTACACCATATGTTTACAAGGCTGACCTAAGTAACACTGTGTACAGTCATTTTACATTTATGTACTTCCGATTTTACCCAGTAGATGTCAGTGTGATCTGTTCTGGTTCCACACCCACATACCGAACAAACATTGTTAAGAAATTCTGGAGAAAGGAAAGATGCAGAGTCAAAGAGAGGTTTTTGTTTATTCAAAAGCTGCAGAGTGAAACAGCTTAAAGTTAAAGTTGACAGCCCGAACCTGTTTTCCCTTTTCCAGCTGGGGTTTAAAACAGGACGTATCATCTCTGGCCTTCCTTCTCATGCACGCTCAGCCTTTTTTAGAGTTCACATGTGGCCTCTGCAGTGAGAAGCGTCACGTACAGCCTGTAAACAAGAGCACATCTTTTGAAGGAAGTGAGGCTGTACCGGGTTAACAGCAATTCCCTCTACGCTAATGGGAATTTATTTTTTCTTTTGCATGCTGGAGGTTATCCTATCACACTAAACTGCAGACACTTCTCAACAGATTGCAGCACACAAGCTATAAAAATGGCTGGGAAGTTAGTGGACTGTAAGGAGCAAAGGGGGGTAACAGATCCCACAGAAAAGCCCATTTCCTGTTGGAGGAAATGTGTGTGAACCATGTCAGAGATTAGGAAAAGCATAAACACTTCATACTTGAGAGCTTCAAGTAAAAGATTTTGTACATATTACATAAATTCAGTGAAATAAAAACACAGTAAAACTACATTGTCTATTTATAAGAATAAGTCTATGTAGAAATTTGCACAAAATTATTTGTTTAATTTATGTAGATGTATTTATTTTAGATTTCAGATTGTGTACAAGGAAAAGAAGCAGTTTTAATATCTAACATGATAAAAATAGATGCACCTTAACTTTAATAATCTTAGCTTTATGAAGACAGATATCTACATTTATGTAATCATTTTTTGCTTCGGATTTTTGTATAAATGTACTAGTGTTGTTTTAAATTTATTAATAGATTTGTAAATTTTCAAATGTACATCCATTGCTCGATACACAAAGGTCAGGTTGGATTTTCATGTGGAGTTTCAAACTATTTTCTTATATCTAAAAATAAACAGTGCATCTTAGCACTATAGGGATATTGTATATAATGTCAGTGAGGGGAGAAGTTTTACCTTAATGTTACTGTTGTTAACTAGAGCACACACATTTACTAGCCATTTACTTTATACTGTATCCTTTAAAGGTTATCATGCAGATGTTGACAAGCTATTTTCTTCTCTCAGTTTTTTTGCTAAGGGAAAATTAATAATGACAAAAAGTAAATAATGTGCAGACAAGAAAACACCACAGTAGTTGTAGTTCAACTTCTAAAATAAGGATGAGCTGAATGACTTGTGGTAAGCAAAACACGTACACCTTGGTTGTGTGGTCAGTATTAATGCATGAGATTGAGCCTGGGAGCTGTTGTCTGATACCAAATAGCAATAGCAGTCAACCCTCCTTTTCTGAAATCTGAAAATGTAACTATTGTACAAACATCATTTTGTATCCGCAAAACCATCCTGGGTTGTATACTCTGCAGAAGGATTTTGGTCATAAACATATTTAACTTTGCAGTTTGAGAGGGATAGGTCTTAAACTATAATCACCTCTGATATAGCTTGTGCAAACGGCACCAAGCATGAGATCCTAGGAGTAGGTTGAACATCACAATGATCAGATTGCTGACATGGCACTTTAATTGGTTAACGTTTTTAAATCGTTACTTTTGACAGCATGCAAGATTAGAGTGATAACATTTCTTTAAATCAGACTTGGCTCTCATAGCACGTGAGTGTTGACCTCTCATGCAAACTGAAGGCTGTTTGGAAACTAGTTGTCTTTACTTGATTTTGTTCTGTGAAGTTTCAGAACAAAATCAATATGTTTCATGACTTTTATCATTAGCAGCTTGTTGCTTTATTATGTCTTTGGTCTATCAGAGGAAATAGGTTTTGTTAAATGTGTATTAAAAGAACCAAATATTAAATTAAATTAATTCCACAAGTATATTTTAAACCTAAATAGAGTGAAAACAGATCCTGTTACCAGTTAATGTATTGATATGAGATGAGGACATGAGTTGTACATATAAAAGTCACTGCCACTAGGCTCATTTTTAAAGATAAAATGCACTATATTTACAATGTAGATTCTTGAAGCAAGTTTGTCCAAATAGCATGACTATCGCATTTGTAGTGGATAGTAAATAAGAAAAAAATAATATACTTTGCTCTATCTAATTTCCTGACAACAGTGTTCTCCCTCCTCTGTGTCCAAAGGTAAGCGCTAATGTCCTGATCTTCCTGTGCACCAACATCATTGGCATTTGTACCCACTACCCCGCTGAAGTTTCCCAGCGACAAGCCTTTCAGGAGACCAGAGGGTACATCCAGGCCAGGCTTCACTTACAAAGGGAGAATCAGCAGCAGGTAGGATGACACAGTCGTTTGTAAAAGGACACAATCTTTCCCAACAAATGCTTAAATGGAAAAGTAGTGTCTTATATTCATCAGCTCACACTTTCAAATAACCATGCCATTATTTTTTATATTATTCACATGCAAGATATTTACTCGGATAGAAAGCTATTCATACTTTTTCTTTCACACACTGCACAACCTCTGTCTGAGTAACCACCCAAACAATGTGTGTGGTTTGCGCATGTGCAAACAGGTGCTGCTGTAATCTGCTCTGTGCCACTGATAGCAAACAAAAATATTGGGCTTTCACTGCAATACTGTCAGCTGTTCATTCAGAATGTTAATAGATTTGTTCCTGTGAGCAAAAGCCAGAAATGAAGCCAAAAAGGTCCCTGAATCTTTCCAGAACATTGCTAATTGAGGTGTAGTAAAGCAAGACGTTCTCTGCTGTACACTACAGGGATATCAGGCTGGCAAGCATTACGTCTTACACACAAACATACACCAAAAAAACAAATAACAAAACAAAGAAACAACTTAATTTAAAAGAATGGCGATAAATTCTACAAATGAACAGCAGAATATTCTGGTGCAGCCTGGGAATAAATAATTTCTTTTTATTTAATTTTATCGTCAGGGCCTGGGTCTTTAGTAAGGTGGACACTAAGGTAATTTTTACTTGAAGCATTGAAAAAGCTAGGAAGTTCTCACAGCTTAAACACGACAGTTTACTCTTTTTTCAGTCTTTTTTTTTTTTTTACTTTCCTTGCTGTGTTACTTAGCATACATACCACACACCTGCAGATCAGGCTTTTCTTCTGTAAATCATCTAGATCTCCCAGCAACATACAGTATTTGCATAATCCCTGCTTGGCGGCTAGTTTGGCACACCTTAAACAAAGAATGAGCAGCTGCGTTGCTTTGCTATTTGTGGCCTTTTGGCAGGTGAGCCTTAAAGAGACAGAAGTTCAAACTGATTGTTTCAAAATGAGGCAGATAAGAGGTACTGCAGCACTACAGAAAATAAAAAATTAATTATTTGAACATTAAAGCATGAAAATTTATTCAAGCAGATCTGCAATGTATCACTACTAGAAAATGGCTGTTCTTGCAGAACATCACATGTGAATGTGTTAATGCTGAATGATTGAACTACAGTGAACAAAAGCTGAAGATGGTGCTAAAGGTGCAGAAAATAGAAGAATTTATCATTGCTGAACACTAAGCAGAAGTTTTAATATTTTAAAGGATACAAGACATTTTCAAAGTGGATCTCATACGACCAGCAGACTGTTATTGAGTGAATTTCCTTATTGGATTTGAACCGCGTGACCTACAGTCCACCGTTGCTACCTCAAGGCCGTTTGTATGCATTAGTAGAAACATAGAAATTTAAACCAATGGGGAGGTACTGCTTTCCACAATTTCTACAATAGCGCAAGTGGCGGAATTTTAATGACTAAACAGAAGTACTTATTGTTACTGCTTGGGTTTTTGCTAGCCATGCTTGTCTAATGTATTAAACCTATATTGTTTTAATTTTCCAACTACAAACATTTTGTGGTATTTTTGCTGCTTTCATCCAATTTTAATGTGCAGTAAGCATATTTGGGTAGAAGCAGTGGATTTTTTTGACAGTGGTGAAGTAATGCATTCCAGTATTTCCACAATGGTGCAAGTTTCACCATTGTACAACAGTTGAACTGAAATGCTCTGAAGCAGAAGATGGTTTAAAATAGTTTGCAGAAATAATTATAAAGCTGAAGTCAGTAGTAGAAATATTGTGCTTTAATGTGTCAAAATGGTTGAATGTTAAATAAATTATTGAAAAATACAGAAAGAAAATGCATATTTTGCCAATTTTATTTTTATTGTAAATAAATGCAATATGTCTTGTTGCCTTTATTTTTTATTTGTTTGAGGTTGTTTGAGCGTTTTTACTGGATTTGAACTTGCTGACCCCGACATTATTACACTGGAAGTTTTAGGGCTTGCCACAAGGGATTTTAATAGTAAAACCTAAATTTAAAAACCATGCAATACAGGAATAAAAGAAATAGAGTTTTGCTCTAACATCAATATTAACAACACCCAATATGGCCTGTGAAACTGCAGCCAACAGTTCAGTCTGTGGGCTGCAAAAATGCTCCATCGTGGGATCTCGAGTGATTCCTGTAAATCGTGACACACGTAACACAGTTCCCACCCGATTCCTCACCAGAGCTGTTAGCCTGCTAGCCACAGTCAATTCCGGTTGCTTGTGATAATTAACGGAAGGGAGATTCTCCTCATGTCTCCTCTTCTTCACCAGTCTCTGTTGACCCATGGCTCATGCCTCATCCTCTGACTCTTCTGCTTGTCTTCAGATTTCTTTCTGCTGTTTTTTAAAATTGCAGTTCAGCAACGGGAGTTGTGCAAAAGTGGCAATAACATAGCAAAAAACAAACAAAAATCTCAAGTAACAAATCTCATGAGCCCAGATTTTAATCCCAATAAAAAATAAACATATGAAGCAAATATTTACTCATTTTCCCCTGAATCTTTGATGATATCATACTATGTAGATGTTGAGGTCTTTAACCTGTTAATGCCTGAATTTATTTACAATTAGCTAATTTTATTTTATTTTTTTTTACCAACAACTAATCTCATAAACAGTTTGAAACCCACAATATGTCAACCAACACTTTTTATTTAAGACAGGTGTGTACATTTTAGTAATAAGAACTTGTGTTGATTTTCTTCTAACATGTTACTCATTTACTTAAAGCGATTGAAAATGTATTTTGTAAGAATTGTTATCCAAATTAAAGGAAACTTTACATTTTGGGCCCAACCATAGTGTTGCTATTAATTGTACTTTAGATAAAATCAGATTTCTCAGTGGAATCATAAACAGAATGTCTAAAGCTAAACTTTAATTTTGACCTCAGGCTACAGGACAAATACTAAACAAGTCCTCTAAAGAAATAAGGACTCAACAAAGTATTTTTAGAAACCACCTGAGTTGGGAACATTCACACATGCAGATACGAGATGTTCCATATTGCATGTCGAAAGGCAAAACCTTTATTTTTCGTTTTTTGGTTTTTTTTGTGTGTGTTTTCCAGGAACGTCTGTTGCTTTCAGTGTTGCCAAGGCATGTTGCTATGGAGATGAAGGCTGACATCAGTGCTAAGAAGGAAGACATGATGTTTCATAAGATCTATATCCAGAAACACGACAATGTCAGGTGAGCTTGAGAGGACACTTTGCCTCACTAATTTATTTCAGATTGTATTCATACGTTGAGATTTCAGCCCCAAATAATTTGAGTTTTCTCTGTTATGGCTTAAATGTAAAATTGATTTAATGTAAGATTTTCTTACAGTGCAATAAAAAGTTACACAGTGAATAATGAGCCATGTTAATGGATAAAAATAATATTAAGATACAGTTGTTCTTTGAAAAAACAAAAACAAAAAAGACTAAGCAAAAACACTTGTTGGCACATAAAAACATGAGCACACACACATGCAAGGGCACTCAGAGTCAGAAGAGCGTAGAGTGGTTTGGCAGAGTGGAGGCTAATTAACACTAGTAAGGGAATACTTAATCACTCACAGCCAAGATAAGCTAATCCCCAAAGATGGAGAGTTTCAGCACACATTCAATTACAGCACTGAGCAAACACTGAACACACAGTTCTTCATACACACATGCATATATTAATACTATTAATACAGAAGTATTAATATGACATTAGGGCCAAACTTCATGACCTTTCAAGGTCAGTTGTCCTGATAGTGACCTACCGTAGTTTCACTAGCAAGTACCACGCCTCATGTTGGTTTACTGTCCTAATGAAAGGTACAGATAAAGTTACAGATGGATCTGCAAGTTCTCTCATTGGTTCCTCTGGGGTGTCTTTTGTTTCAAAGCTGGGAGGAAGAGACTTAGTACAGGATTTCAGGATGGTTTCAGGGGGTCTCAGGATCACAGTGACTCAAGCCAAACTAAGATTCCCCTAGATGGTGCCTGGAAAACAACAAATGACATGAAGAAGGAGGAGAAATGATCTAGACAGGGTCAGGGATGAGGGATGAATAGGATGATCCAAGGATGGATGAGAGAGAGAGGAGGATGTTTGAATGAATAAATGAGGGAGGGGGAGGGAGGATTGATGAAAGAGGGGGAGAGAATGGATGGATAGATGAGGAAGGAAGGTTAGGAGAATGAACGGGTGAAGTACGAGGATGGATGGATAAGGGAGAGAAGAAAGTATAGATAGATGGATGAGGGAAAGGGTGTATACATACATAGATAAGGGGTGAGAATAAATGGATGAGGTTGGATGAATGAGAGAAGGTGGGGTTGTGAGAATGAGTTTTAAGGTTTAAGTAGACTCACTAAGTAATTAGAGGTGTGGCATTACCCCTGAATCTAAATTAACATGTTAAGTTCTAATGTAGTCAGTGCTGAAACTTTGAACCTGTAGCTACCTTGCTAACATAAAACCTTTTTACCTGGTTGTATTTTTCATAGCTGTCTGTTTTCCGCTTTGCAGTATTCTGTTTGCAGACATCGAGGGTTTTACCAGCCTTGCGTCTCAGTGCACAGCCCAGGAACTGGTCATGACACTCAATGAACTCTTTGCCCGTTTTGACAAGCTGGCATCGGTAAGGAGGCAGTCTTCATACAGGAATACCTAAAGGTTTTTGAGGAACATTTTTTAGAAGCTAGGTGATGGTCTTTATGCTAAACTAAAACTTCCAACAGATATGAAACTGATGCTGATCTGATGTGCTATTTCTGAGATTTTTTATTTCTGTTGCTCTTTAATTCGATGGACACGTCTGTTTCTGGTTTCTCAGGAGAACCATTGTCTCCGTATCAAAATTCTGGGTGATTGCTACTATTGTGTGTCCGGGCTGCCTGAACCCCGGGCTGACCACGCCCATTGTTGTGTAGAGATGGGAGTTGATATGATCGAGGCCATCTCGTAAGTAGAAAAAGATATTTTGAAACAGTTTGCTTTGCTGCATTTCGCTGTGGAAGAGACACAGCTGATGTTAATGTGTCTGCAGGTTGGTACGCGAGGTGACGGGGGTCAACGTTAACATGCGCGTCGGCATTCACAGCGGGCGTGTGCACTGCGGCGTGCTGGGACTCAGGAAGTGGCAGTTTGATGTGTGGTCAAATGATGTCACACTGGCCAATCACATGGAGGCAGGAGGCAAAGCAGGGTGAGAGGAAATACCCAAAACCTTGTTCTAGTTAATTTGCAAATATAAATGTAAATTGTTATATTTTTATTTTATTTTGAACAATGTTTTTTTTTATCATTATTCATTCATTCATATGTTGTTCCTAGACTATATTTTGCCAACTGACTTTTTCTCTGTGTTTTTTTGGGTCCCCCCTGACCCCACATCAGGCGGATTCACATCACAAAGGCCACTTTGCAGTACCTGAATGGCGATTATGAGGTGGAACCTGGTTTTGGAGGTGAGAGGAATGCGTATCTGAAGGACAACAGCATTGAGACTTTCCTGGTCCTCGGCTGCAGCCAGAAACGGGTCAGTGCATTAAAAAGAACAAGTTTAATACAACGTAATTTAGGCTTAGAAATCTTTGGTGCATAAAATAAGAAAATTTAGAAATTAACAGCTGCTTAATATGCCCAAACTCCAGAGATCACTCCTGTTTGAGCAGAGTTAACTAAGAGTTACAAAGCCAGGCTGTTTAAAGGTGCAACATGTAATAAAAATCTAAGATCAATGAAAGAAAAATTAATTATATCATTAAAAACTGTTTTTATTGGTATCTAATCACTTTATTATTTAGTTTTTATTGTCTTTGAATGAGTGATTTATTTCTTCCTGCTGTGGGTACACATACATGGCAGCTGCTATGTTTGTGCCACCATCTTTTCTACGGCGTCTCTGAATGGACAAACAACTCTCTGTGTAAACAGAGAACCCTCTGAGCTTTAAAAGTGTTTGATAGGTGCTAGAGCACTATTTGAGATAGGTAACACCTTAAAAGGCACATAGAAAAAGACAACACACATGTAGTGTCCCCAGTGATTTACGTGTTAAAGAACAACATTAAACTTAAGGCGGATTTATGCTTGCGTGTCGTCTGCGTCACCGCCGTAGGCTCTGCGTAGCTCCACCGAGGCTCGACGCGTACCTCTTCCAGACCTGACGTGGCACCTCTGCTGCGCAAACGGTTGACGCGGATGTACCCTCTTGTTATTAGTCAGTTTGGGATCACGTGTTGCCGCATATCTGGATCTTGTGGCTGAATTTGTGTGCTAACCACCGTTTCTAAAAACAATAACCAGAGGATCAAGTTGATGAGAGGCTAATCGAATTATTTATTCATTTTCTTCCACAAACTAATAAAGACACTTAGCCATACTGGACGCCATTGTTGTTTTAAAACAGGAAATACCTACTGAACTGAAGTTAATCATCAAAATAACTCCGACCTGGTGAGTTTACCGGCCGATATCACCCCTGCTGCCACCTTCAAATTAGGAGCAGAAACTGCAGGTGTTCTTAACTACACTCTTCACACAAATTTTCAGTGGTATGCTCCTTTAAGTTTAGTGCAAGTTCCTTCAAAATCATAGTAGAAAATTGACCTAAAACCAGAAAATCCTTTTTCTGTAATACCAAATCTTTTTATTGGTATTTTGCATTTATAAAAAATAGCAGTTACAAAGTTACAATAAAATGAGAATCAAAATAATAAGAAAAAAAAAAATACAGGGTCAGTCATGAAAAATGTCAACAGTAGGGACATCCAGCTTCTATACATAACCTAAAAAGTGATACCAAGTAGCATAAAATTCTTGTAAGCAGCCACCTGTAAAAAAAAAAAAAAAGCAACATTTCTCTAGCAGCAGTTTGTGTAATAGTGTTGGGGGGCGTGGCTCAGCAAAGTAGAGCGGTCGTCTTGTAGCCTTGCCGGTTCAATCCTCGGCCAAGTTGAGTTCATGTGTTGGTGTCCTTGGGCAAAACACCAAACCCCCAATTGCTCCTGGTGGGTTGTGGTTGAGCCCGAATGTGTGTGTGTGTGTGTGTGTGTGTGAATGGATGAATGTGATTATACTGTAAAGCGCTATGTAAATATTTACCATTTAAAAGTAATTGATCCACATCCTAAAATCCACATCTTCCATTTAAGAAGTCACCTGGCAATCAAAGTCCCAGAGGCATTTTGTACTCTGTGTAGTTGAGATTGATATCCTTTAGGATTACGCCAAATATTATAGAGATCACAGAGGGTTTTATAGGCGCTTGTAGGACATTTAACAAGGCTCTGGAGATGTACTCGTTTTGGTAGGAAGCACATCAAGTGTATCATCTCTAACTGACAGACTTGTTAATGAAGTCCGCCTGTCTGCTTCTCTTTCTTGTGAAAAACAAGCCAGATTTATAAAGCACCCTTAGTCACTCATTTTGTCATTCACTGTGTGGTGTTGCACGAGAACAGTTGGTAAAGCCTTCGTGTTGTTCCCTCTGAGCAGAAGGAGGAGAAGGCGATGATGGCGAAGATGCAGCGGACAAGAGCCAACTCCAATGAGGGGTTGATGCCGCGCTGGGTCCCTGACAGAACCTTCTCCAGGACCAAGGACTCCAAAGTCTTCAGACAAATGGTGAGAATGGACATCAAAAAGCTGGTGCATGGTCAAAGAGCCATGCTGCAGCATGTCTGTGAGAGTCATAATTATGTCTTGTTTCCTTTTCAGGGGATCGATGAGTCCTCTAGCAAAGACAAGTGAGTATAGACTCAAGATGCTTAGCTGGATTCTATTAACCTGGTTGGGTTTTGCTCAGCCTTCTTCTGATCTTTTTTTGCAGCCGATGTGTTCAAGAGGCCATGAACCCAGAAGATGAGGTCGATGAATTTTTGGGACGAGCCATTGACGCTCGCAGTATTGATCAGCTTAGAAAAGATCACGTCAAAAAGTTCCTACTCACCTTCCAGACCTCCAGCCTGGAGAAAAAGGTACAAACTAAGATCCCACCCGGTTAACGGCCTGATGGTTGACCGTCATACATGTAAAAACGTGCTGCTCAAACCTAATTTCTTCATCTTCTGTTACTTTATTGCTGTAGTACTCCAAGAAGGTGGATGACCGTTTTGGGGGCTATGTAGCCTGCACTCTGCTAGTATTCTGCTTCATATCTTTCATACAGATTGTTATCTTTCCACAGTGAGTACCTCAAATCACACAGCCTCATAACACTATACTGCAAATTTGTCAATATTACTACCCACTGACACACAAAATTCAAACTGCATTTGTGTAGACTTTAAACCTTTGCTATGATTTAGTTAAAAGGGTAGTTGTTAAAAGGTTTATGGTGCTGTCTTACGTTAAGGTTGATTTATTTGTTTTACACTTAGAAATACGGAAGTTAAAAATAGCACCCCTATTCCATGACATTTACCAATTTCATAATAAGTTGAAAATGTTATTTTTTATTTTATTTTACATGAATCTTTAGATCTTTGATCAGTTGTTTCTTGCTGAAATGCACCATGGGAGCTGCTGTTCTGCTCTTTCTTGTACTAAACCAAAGAGCAGAAAAAAACAACTATGCATGAGTCATTTGTTATTATAGAAAAAATTAATAGAGCTTCTATTTTATGATCCATGTTCAACAAAAGTAGCTTGTCCTGCTTTGTGACTCATATATGATACAAACTTTCTTTTTCATTTGGTTTTCCTTTTAAACTACAAAGAAATCCATCAAATAAACCAAAAATTTGCTTCACAGCTTACATTAACAAGAAGAGAAACACACTGCAGTTTCCTTTAACTAAATTCCAAGTGTTAATTTAATTTAAAAATGATGTTTTTGTGTTCTTCCCTGCAGCACCCCAGTAATGCTGGGAATCTACATCAGTATCTTCATCATACTCGCCAACATCCTCTTCATCTGTGCCATATACTCTTGCATCAAGGTACTGAAGCTCATGTGAATGCAATGACATAAAAATTTGGCTTGTGTTTTTGTGCATTCACTAAATTCTTAATATGTAAATGGTTTTGCATTTGCAGCTCTTTCCAGCTGCGATGCAGACTGTTTCTAAGAAGATTGTCCAGTCTCGCACCAACAGCACCCTGGTTGGAGTGTTCTCCATCATCCTTGTCTTCATCTCTGCCTTTGTTAATATGGTAAGATCAACATTGTTTACTTCCTGACAGATTTTTATCCAGTATCTGAACAAGCGCTGAGGTGAATTCATCATGTTGCTGCAGTTTGCCTGCGACACCAAGAGCTTGATGGAATGCGTCGCTGAGAAGCTGAACACCTCTGCAGCCCTGGTGACGCCTTGTCTGATCCGCAGCTTGAATGTGTCTGTTGAAGGGGGTCTTGAGATCTGTCCAAGCCAAGGTCCTTCCTGTCCCTTTCCTGAGGTGAATTCAATTGTTTTTCACCACTTTGCTGTGTTTTCCCTCTGCAACTGGAAGGAAAATGTCACATTTGCATTCGTGTTTTTCTGCGTTCTATTCTTGCTGATGCTTCTTGCTGCTGTCTCCTGTTTGTGCCAGTATTTCAGCTACAGTGTGCTGCTGACGCTGCTGGCCTGCTCCGTGTTCCTGCAGATCAGCAGCATAGGGAAGCTGGCCCTCATGCTGCTTATCCAGCTCACCTTCCTGCTGCTGGTGGAGTGGCCACAAGTAGCACTATTTGACAACGCAGACCTCTTTGTCACCTCCAATGCCATGTAAGTGCAATGCCGTGAAGCAACCCAGACATGTCCACTGATGGCACAAGGCTGCATTGAAAAACCCTCATTACTATTGGACATTTTCCTTTGCTTCAGAATTAAAAAAAAATCTTTTCAGATGTTTAAAACCTGATCTCAGATTACTGGATTTTAGTCACGTTTTCTCATTTCTTATTAACATACACACAATTTACATTAGGAAGCATTTGAATTTAGTCCTTATTTATTATTAAAAAATATCTAATTCTAATACCAGTGAGCTGTCTGACATCAACAAAACTAATGTTTATGTTAGTCTCAGTTTGAAAGATTTTGTGTGGGAATTTTTTTAAATACTATTTATGTTTCTTTTCAGTGATTTAAATGAAACTTCTTCTCAGTGGTAAGTTGTATTGTTTCATCTAAAATGGAATTGGATCATTTTCTGGCATTTTAACTCAGTAGTAACAGGAATGGTTTAAGCTTTTATTTAAATTTTCTAGCCTTTTTATTTTAATATTTTCATAAAGATAGATAGGACTATGGTCAAAGTCGGTTAATTGTACAATTAACACCTATCAGCTACATTAGCTCATCCAGACCTGATGCAACATATGCATGCTTCTACACCCAAAACAATTTTAAAAGATTTTTTATAAATGTGCAAAACAAAACACAGCATAACACTTGATACAACACGCACACAAAATAAATAAATAAATAAAACACACCAATCGATCTTTTACTCCAACGTAAATGATCTTTCATCAGTTTAAATCTATGGAGGCTTGCTGCAGCATGCAATATTAAAAAATATTAACTTTCCTCTGTCTTAGCAGAATTATTTTTCTATTATATGTCTGAGCAGCCAGACACCTTCCCTGCTTGAGGTTTGTTGTGCTTGAGGTCTATGTATCACAACAATTTTACATGAGAAAACTTGCTTACAAAAAGTGTAAAATATAAATCTTTAAAGCTGTTTTTGTTTCCCTGTGGTTTCACAGAATCTGGAAGTTAATCAGTTTTCATATATGTCAAATAACATTCACATTGAAACAGCAAATTAATTCTCCATTAGACAAACAGCTTAGAGATGTTTTTCTTATACAGATGGCAAAATTGTGCCAAAGGATAGCATATTTCTGAACCTGATGAGGCAGCTGTGAGTGGTTTTAATGTTGTGGCAGATGTTGACGGTGTTTATTCATGCTAAACACATGAAACGAAGGCTAATGTCAGTCTGTATTTATTGTTTGATATTAAAGTTAATTGTCTGAAGTAATAATGTGGATTTTTTGTATTTTATACATTTTTTAAAGCTTCAAATGGCTGTAATAACTGTTGATTATCAGCTTAATTTGTATTGACAGAAATTATTTCTTCTGTTTGTAATTTTAGGTCCAGTTTCAATGAAACGATAAACCAGTGGTAAGATCTGTCTCTGTGTTACTTAAGGCTTTTAATGTCTTTTTATTGCTATTATTTTTCTAGCACTAATAATATTTTTTAAAAATCTTTAAAAAACAAAACAAAAAAACACAGCTTCTTTCTACTCTTCCTTTAGAATTTTTCATTTTCATTTACTTAGCTTTGTTTTTTTGCAGCCCATTTGTTGTGACCAAAGTGTCCCTGCGGGTCATGACTCCTGTAATCCTGACAGTTTTTGTCCTGGCACTGTACCTGCATGCTCAGCAGGTTGAATCTACTGCACGCCTCGACTTCCTGTGGAAATTACAGGTAAAGACACTTGTGTCCACTAGGGGGCAGCATCAGACTATAATAACGTCAGATACATTCTCTTCTTTATACCCATCAACATTTTAAATCTGTCTAATAGTAAACAGTATGCCAGAGCTTCCTCGCAGTAAGATGTATCCCTTGCACATGACATGACAACCTTAATAAGCGCTGAACATATCTAATAATAAATCTTAACACCCAGGCCACAGAGGAGAAAGAGGAGATGGAGGAACTACAAGCCTACAATCGTCGCCTCCTCCATAACATTCTACCTAAGGATGTAGCTGCTCACTTCCTGGCTCGTGAGCGACGCAACGACGAGCTGTACTACCAGTCCTGTGAGTGCGTGGCGGTCATGTTCGCCTCCATCAGCAATTTCTCTGAGTTCTACGTAGAGCTGGAGGCCAACAACGAGGGAGTGGAGTGTCTACGGCTGCTCAACGAGATCATTGCTGACTTCGATGAGGTAAACTTTGCCCTTTCTAAACCTCTGTTCAGAGTCGATCATCTTTCTGATTAAAAAGAAAATGAATAAACTGCAAATTGTTCAAATGCAATTCAACTCAGCTATTTCTTCCCCTTTCAGATCATCAGTGAAGAGAAGTACAGGCAGCTAGAGAAGATCAAGACCATTGGTTCTACCTACATGGCAGCCTCAGGTCTCAATGATTCTACTTACGACAAAGAGGGTCGCACGCATATTACTGCACTGGCAGACTATGCCATGAGACTGAGAGAGCAGATGAAGTACATCAACGAGCATTCCTTCAACAATTTCCAAATGAAGATAGGTAAGGCAAACCCTTTCCTCCAGTAAATTCAGAGAATCATGGTTGACAGGTCGCATTGCAGCTTTTATTAAGGCAATGTTTTTGTATTTGTGTGTTTTAACAGGTCTGAACATTGGGCCTGTGGTAGCAGGGGTTATTGGGGCACGGAAACCCCAGTATGATATTTGGGGAAACACAGTCAATGTGGCCAGTCGCATGGACAGCACAGGTGTACCTGACCGCATACAGGTAGGCTACAGAGAGGTTTTTAAATGTAATATATGTTTATACGGACTGGTTGCTGCAGGTTTTTCTGTATTTGGGAGGACACAAAAGCAACATTTTAAGGTTCAGACACAAACAGCCCGTTCTGCGTAGAGCTCAGTAGAACCACTTTTGGAATGGCTGAAATGAAGGACCAAGGCTGAATTTGGGGTCATACACTTTAAAATCAGTGTTGTTGGACCTCTGATACCCATATGAAGTTGTTAAAAAAGTGTATAATATGGGATCTTTAAACTTGGACTTTATAAAGGAGTGTAATATGATTCTGTGATGGATAATTCAAAATGGTAGTGTTAAGTAGCTGCACCTAGTTAAAAGTTCTTAATAATTCTAACATGCTCCAGAATTGGTTTCCTCTGTTGATGTGGGTAAGCAGCAATAAAACAAAAATATGTCATATTTATGTAGTTACATTGATATGCCACACCTTAGGCTCAAAATACAAATAGATTCAGACATTTTGGTGTGATTTTTGTTGTTATTAGCAGCTCATAAAGGCCTATAATTAATTGTTGTTTCAGTCTCTGTGTTGCAGCACAACATGTAAATACAAAAAAATCACAAATCGTCATACAGAAGACACAAGCTATTCATGCTGCTTCCTCTAAGATAAAGCAGTTTTTGAGCAAAGAATTTGGTAGGGTTTTCATGTCAAAACCTCCTGAAGGTAACACGTTCCTCTCCAGTTACTAAATGTTCCCTTTTTCTTTTTGTTACACTGAAGTTCAACCCCTAAAGGATGCAGTAGGAAACAAATCCACCAATGCTATTGGATGTGCACATAACAATGTTCTTTTGTGTGCACAGAATACAAGGTTAAGCCTCTAACTGTGTCAGTCTCCAGTTAAATCCTGTGTAGTCAACTTTTGATCTGTTTTAACTGAAAACAGCTGCCTTAGTCTGCTAGTAGTTGAGGCATAGTTTAAGCAATTAGTAACAACTATTATTCTTAAAAACTCAGTGGAACTAAAGAGACCTGCAAGTGATTATTAATCTTGTTCACTCAGCCATGTTAACAGTTTTTAATATTTATCTGGTATCATGTTGATCTTTCTCCCAGGTGACCACAGATCTCTACCAGGTGCTTGCAAACAAAGGATACACGTTGGAGTGTCGTGGGGTTGTTAAGGTCAAAGGGAAAGGGGAAATGACAACCTACTTCCTGAACGATGGGCCGCCCAACAGTTAGCAGCCTTGAAAACAGCAGATTCTGGGATGATCTCTACTGCAAGGGCACGGCACCACTGACCAAGGACTCACAGCACGAGCCAACGGCTAAAAACTTCAGTCGCCATCACTTGAATCCCAAGCAAAGAGGAAAAATAAAGAACTTTTAAGACTTCAAAAGGAAAGTAGTCTTGATAAGAGGAAAAAGTTCTCGTTTGACAGCCATTTTGGCCCACTACATGTTGAAGGACACGTGTTTTTCTCATGTCTAGCCTCTCTCTCAGGCTTCTTGAAAGATGCAAAGTCTGTTTATTTTAACAATAGCCTTTTAGCCTGTGTCAAAAGAAGATTAATGCTGTACATAAGGCTACTTTTTTTTAAACTTTACATTCTTTTCAGTAATTTTTATTTTACATGAATTCTGAACAGGTACTCATGGTTTGTTTCTGCTTTAATTATTTATTTCAATCTCAATGTTTTGTGCTAAAGGTCCTTTATTAAAACATGTGAACACATACGTGCACAAATATCCAGTTTATTACACGTTTATAAGTGTGTATGTACATGCATATTTGTGTGTGTATGACTATATGTATAAACTGCGAAGGAATATATTGACCAAAGACTAAAGTATAAACTAAAAGCAAGGCAGGACATGTTGATATGTTCTCGCTAAAGTCAGCAATGATCACCACTTCTGTTTCTGTTGGGCAGAAGGCTTGAGCCCTCTGTTCTTTTGCCCAATGAGTGGCAGCGAAGGTTGCTACTTTGTTTTCACAGAATATGTAGAATTTATTTATTTTGTCTGTCATTTAGGCAGAAGAGAGCAGATTTTTAATTCTAAATAAATATTATTGCCCTCAGTCACTGAAAGAGATTAAATTAAATACAACTAAAGACGACCAAGGATGTTAAAAGTTTATTCTTGAGATCTTTATTTATTTTTTTTCCAAGCTATGGAAGAGAATCAAGCTACAGGAGGATTAGGATTTTCCTCATCCTCATTTCAGATTGTTACAGCTGTAACCGCATACTGTCATTAACTGCTCCTTCCCTTTCAAAAAGGTACTCTTTTGTTGCAGAAGGAAATGAATGAACATACATCAGCAAATTTGTTCCAGAGCCTCCAGGCGGGGGAAAACTTCGGATTTCATTGCAGTGGCATCACACAGCCTGATTCTTCTATGAAGAAGAAATAGATGAAGGAAGGAAATATCTATTGATTTTGACTGAATACTGTGCTTTGTAATCCTGAAGGGGCATAACTATTTTCACTGTGAGGTTTTTATGATACAACAAAACTGCTTTCTTGCCAAACATAACTGCTTTGAAGCATGTCCGACTGTGGTATCTTGTTTTCATTTTTGTTTGTTTCAACGTAGGGTATTTTGTATCGATTCTGTATCCATCATTTGTATATTCTTAATGTTGTTATTATTATGATGATTCCGGTTAATTATTATGCTTAATATGATGATTCCATTCCAATGAAAAGGATCAAAGACCAGCACGCTTTCTTGTAAAATGCCAGTTGTGAAGATCAAGCTTAGTGGTACCAACGGATCAACTGCAGTCATTGAGTTCTGCCGTTCAGTCCTGCTATACGTTACAGTATTTTGGCCGGCGATAAGTATGACCATGTTCAAGTCTTACCTAAAATGATGTGGGGTCATGTAAGCAAAGCAGAAAATACACAAAAATGTTTTGCTGCGCTTTTATTTGGCTACTGCAGCAGTTTAAATCTTGGTCAGGCTGTTGAGGTGCCCTCTTACTTCCAGACATTTAAACCTTTACGTGGTAACAGACATTATCCCTGTGTGAAAAGGACAAAGCAGAATAAGCAGGCCTACACATAGTTTCTGGAATTATGCCCCATTTATTTAGTCTTTTAGCAACAATTGGAAGAACCAGTTTGATTGCCTTAAGTTAATAAAATCAGAATAACTTACCTGCCTGGACCGCTGATGCTTGGACACAGAGAAAGGACTCGTTCACAGCAATTTTCAGTTAACTTTCTAATCATTGCAATGATCTTGATTTCTCCAGCACAGCTCTTTGTAAATCGGAGAAATCAGCACTGAGTATGCTCCTCTCACACACTCATCACTAGCAGCCAACAGTTGATCGCGTTTGTACCAAAGCCAGCTCATGCAGCCTTGTGCTTATTGGTCCCTTCTGTGCAATTAAAATTGGGCTCGGGCACCAGAGGACACTAACGTAACTGAGATCACCAACTATCTCGTGAACTGTGACCAATGAAGAGTGATTCATATAAGCGGAGAGTTTATAGCGTGGACATGAGTTTATAAAGATGTTCATTGTATGTATTCTATTTCTATTGGCTGTCCATAGACTTGTGTTGATTGTTAACTCTTGGGATGCTTTTGGGGGAAACAGGAGCAGGGAGGAAGGTTGTCCCCCATACTACTGAAACAGTGTTTTGCTCAGGCCTGATGAATCCTTCCGTATTTGTTTTTTGTTTTATTTGTATTTTCCCTGAGTTGGAGGAGTTGAAAGGGGTGTGCTTTTGCTAAGTTGAAGGACAAGAAGAGTTGAGGACTATGACAAAGAGAAAAATAACATTTCCCCTTGAAGAGAAAAATAAAAAAAAAATCAATGGCTTGTCTGTGTGTACATGTATTTACAATAATACTTAAAGTACACGAAAATAGAAATATTTACTTTTTTTAAACAAAGGTATATCCTGAATTATGCATAAAGTTCTACTCAGAAGTAGAAATTGATATTGGGAAATATATCACTTATGAACAATAAGATATAAGTAAATGAAAAGGCTTTACATGAAGAGGAATGAAAAATCATATTGTGACCATAGATGTGGGAGAATACAATAAATTCAATGCCCATCTTAATGACATTTGAAACAGCAGGGGCAATCATGAGGAATAAAACAAACTATTGTTCCATTAAACAAAACTGCTGAGGTCAAAGGATCTAGTACTTTAAACTATGAGATCTTAAAGATGACAAAGGATATATCATGGCCTATGAGTGGCATCTAAAAGAAGAGACTCTTTACTGCTCTAACACAAAATTACGAGATTACACTTGCACAAATGTCAATGTATTCAGAAGTATTAAAGCCATTCAAACATCAAAATATTCAGCTCTTTAGAGCAGCGTTTCCTAATTCTGGTCCTCAGAGCCCACTACTCTTTATGTTTTAGATGTTTCTGTGCTTTAACACATCCGAATGAAATGAATGACTCGGTAACAGGCTCACAAAGAATTTGATGTGGTGGGTCACAAAACTTTCTTCTGACATTCAACATTTTTATATCTACTAAAATATTAAAACATTTTCAGTTTTCTTCCACATGTATTTCAATAGACATAATATTCTTCAAACTCAGCCTGCTTTTACATACTTTAATCTAGAGCAGGGATCACCATCTCCAGACCTCTTGGGCCAGCGTTTTGCAGGTTTTGCATGTTTTCATGGTGCAACTGACCTAATTCAAATAAAATGTTTTTCAACAGCTTGGTGTCAAATTATGCACAAGCCATTTGGGTCAGGGGTGTGCAGCGAGGAAACATTTAAAACCTGCAGGACAGTGGCCCAAAAGACCTGGAGCTGGTGATCCCTGAACTAGAGACACCATTCAAACTTCAGAATATTCACATTTTTATTTGTTTTGCATTTTGACAGTTTCAGAAAAATCACATTGAAATATAAACTTCAGACATTTTCTTTAAAAAATGCCTTGAGAGGAACTTTCATCTAACACAAGCAAATTCAGTCAAAATCCTTCAGTTCACAGGATTTAGCAGTATGAATATTTCAACACTTATTCTCCAAAAAAAAGCATTTCCTCTGTTTTTCCTTTTTTATAGTAATTTTTTAGGTTGAGATTGTTCAACTGTACAAGAATAAACTGATACAAGGTGATAAAGGATCCTAGTAGGAGCATCGTGGTAAGTAGTAACTTACTTGTGGAAATAAGTAAAAAAATAAAAAAGGTTGCAGCAGAGTAATTTTAAATACACCTGCATATTAATGTAATTACCTACATTGGATCTAAAAGGTTAATTTGGTCTTTAAAAAAACCAACTATATGAACAGTTTCTTTCAGACAAAAAAAAAAAATCTTCCACCTTAACTTTAAAAGAAGAAACTGTGAATATGCTTCCTGCAGTGTTTTGTTGATTCACCTTTAA
Source organism: Rhadinocentrus ornatus (assembly GCA_037177495.1). Classification (NCBI taxonomy): domain Eukaryota; kingdom Metazoa; phylum Chordata; class Actinopteri; order Atheriniformes; family Melanotaeniidae; genus Rhadinocentrus; species Rhadinocentrus ornatus. The sequence continues at coordinate 8,387,981 of JBAMHW010000015.1, read as the reverse complement.
TCTTTACAATCTCGTATGCTTATCGCATTATCATACACAAGGAAAAAAACTAGTTTGAAGCAAGTTGGAAGAATTGAAACCAAAAGAAAGAGAGGATTCAATATCATGTGACCTAGCAGGCCAACCACAACTGTAGTCTGAGTCAGATGTTTTCAACCAGTTTGAGGAGTCATTCGTCTGATTAGTTTGTAAGGTAGACATTCAGCAACAAGACTGAGAACCTGGGAAGGTTATTTATGATTGAGAAAAATGACTCTTTGATACACAGAGAAGGAGAGTGGAGCCAGAAGAACTTTATCACCTGCTGCAGAAAACTATTGTAAGTACTGAATTATTTGACGTGTCCTTGTTAATTAACACAAATACAGTAGTAGCCTGCTCTTCAGTGTTCATCGGGAATTTAATTCCAGACGTTATTGTAAATACAAATTAAATAGAAACTTAGCCTTCATGACTATTCTACCCTGTATCTAATGCAAAACTCCATGAACAGTGTGGGACATGATTACAACAAAAGTATGGCTGTAAAGTTGACAGAATTAGAAGATTTAAATAGATCTAGCACATAAATTGTATTCCAAATGTTATTACACTGTACGTATTAGATTATGGAGTACAAAATAGAAAAATACAAGTATTATTTTTATTCTTTGTTTTTTATGCTCAGTACATTTGAATTGTTTTCATTTTTGGTTTAGGTTTTGCTGTGAATATCATGCGTTTTTCTTGTTGTCGACTCACACACCCAGTAAAGTTAACAGCGCCCTGCATTCTGAGTTTGCTTTTCATCATATACTACTACATCAACTACACAACCACGCCCCATTCCTCATTCCTTCCTGAGGGAAATGTGGGGAAACTTGGAGGAATCAACCCTCAGCGTGTTGGCATGTTTCCTCATCCCTCAAGTACCCACTGTCCTCCTGGATTTTACAGTAAAGAGGCACTCAAACCTCACCTTCAGAGGCCCCCCCAAGATCCCAGGGCACAGGGTGCAAATGGCAAACCATTCGTATCACATCTGATGAGTAATGAAGAACGCAAAGAGGAGTTGCGAGGATTTGCTAAGAACCAGTTCAACCAGTTTGCCAGTGATCACATGTCCCTACACCGGGACTTAGGCAAAGATACACGGCATTCAGAGTAAGTAACCCTTTGCTTATTATCTTGATCACTGCTGACACTGAATTACACTAAATAAGCGTATATCTTAAAAAGCTGATACTTGTTAACTTAAAGTCTGGCTCTGACAGCTGCTTGGAGCAGAAGTTTTGGAGATGTCCTGGTCTCCCAACCACCAGTGTGATTATAGTGTTTCATAATGAGGCCTGGTCCACTCTGCTCAGGACAGTCTACAGTGTCTTACACACAGCTCCTGCTGCACTGCTGACAGAGATCTTATTGGTTGATGATGCTAGCACAGACGGTGAGTGTATTCACTGTGCTGCATGATGATGCTGAAGCTCTTCTGCTCATACAGTCCACCACTGATTCCAATAACATATTAAGAAAAAACTGCTAATATATACAGTACATAATTCACAGAAGGAATAGTAGCACGATTAAAAAAATTTCCTTCCTTGAAAATGTTACTTACACAAAAGCAAAATATATAAATATATTAACAGTACTCAGCAGAATTTGGCCACAGTAATTTTATACCATGAACAACATTTACAGATGAGAAATGTTCTAAAATATAATAAAAACTTAAATCTGCAATTTGTAACAAGGTCATTTTTTCAGTGTCTTCACTGTATACTTTGTAAATGTAAACAAACTTAATTTTTGATAACAGCAACACACTCGAAGTTGGTAAATAGCCAAAGAAAGACAGTTAATATAATATACAAGTGTTCTTATGAAGTGGTTTGAAAGATTTGAAATAAAGGTCACAGTCACATTAATGAATGATGGGTGAGGGTGTCAGGATTGGGTATAAAAGGCACATCCACCAAAAGTTTCACCTTTCAAAGAAAGGATAAATCATAGCTCATCACTTTGTGCCAAACTTAGAGAATCATCAATAATTTCCAAATAATATTTTTGAATGTGAAATTATAATTATAATATTTTCAGCACATAATATCAAAAGATTCAGGGAGTCTCAAAAAATCTCATTGTATAAAAGCCATAGACAGAAACCACTGTTGGATGCATGTCATCTTCAAGCACTGTTTTTCTAAACATAGATGTGGTGGCTGAGAAAGATGTGTCTCATCCAATCAATAATAACTCAAGGTTAAATAAAAGCTTTTCAAGATTTATAACACTGTTTATTACAAATGATAAATAAATTTAATGCTCAGATACTGTAGTTTGCTCACCTCCTCTACTAAAGTCCTTGTCATAGAAACTAAAGAGGGTTTTGTGCTCTCTACAGTTTACTCTATACACAACAGTCAGAGATGAGGACATGTTTTTTTAAGAGACAAATAAACCAGTGTTAATGTTTATCCTGCTCCTTAGTGTGAACAAAAGCAACGATCGGATTATTGATTTTAGAAGAAATTGTACAAACATTCACAGCTCATTCTACATAAGTGGAGCTGACGTGGAGCAGGTGAAAAATGAAGAACTAAAATCACATAGGACCATCATGCACATCACACAAATATGCATGGCATGTATAAAAAATAGGATGGTTATGTGTTGGGTGATGAATACCAGTCTCATTTTGAAAGGAAAGTCAAATACCTCTAATTTCTCTACAAAGGGTCAGTTCTGCTGTTTCCTCAGATCTATAGAGCAATAAAGTGACTTTTAACTCACTGTTTTGGGTTTACAGGTCACAATTTTACTATTTTGGTTCACTCTTAGTGGCCTCATGAGTATGATTTAAAAACCAAATCAAAATCTGAGTTCAGAAGGTGGTGGATAACAAAACCAGAGACAAAAAAGCTATTTTGTACTTAAATTCACCAGCCAAACAGGAGTACTGTTCTAACTGAATCAGCAATAAAATCAATGTGGTCAGTGCAAATATTACCACATCAGTTTAAAAGTTGATATTTTATCTGCTCTCAGAAGGTAAAATAAAATAAAAAATCACTGAGGGAACTGACTCCTCACAGTTTGATTTCACCCTCATCTAAAATTTACATTTACTTTACTGTCCTCAGATCACTTGAAGACCCCTCTTGATGAGTATGTGAAGCAGCTGCATATAGTGCGTGTTTTACGTCAGAAGGAGAGGAAAGGCTTGATCACAGCCAGGCTTATGGGGGCACAGGCCGCAAGAGGGGAAGTCCTCACCTTTCTGGATTCCCACTGTATGTACTCCATCATGATAAACTTGCTTACCTTTACATGTTGCATACTGAAGAAGGATTTCAATAAATATTCTAAAAATTACAGTAATGAAGTTAGTGCTTCACATCTGGTGTTTCTCTCCCTGCTTGTTAGGTAATAAAAGTAAATGGTATAAAGTAAACAAAGACAAAAAAAAAAATACGGGGGGGATTGGACTTTTCTAACTTAATCCTTGTTTTTGATAACTAGTTTAGCTATTTTCATTTAAATATAGGTGAATGCTTCCCTGGATGGCTGGAACCTCTTCTTGCACGAATCGCAGAGCGCCCTACAGCTGTGGTGAGCCCCCAAATCACCAGTATAAACCAAAATGACCTAAAGTTCAAAAAGCCAATTGCTAAATCGCAACATTACAACAGAGGAAATTTTAACTGGAGGCTAAACTTTGGATGGGAGGTCCTACCAGAAGAGGAGAAGAAGCGCCGGAAGAATGAGACTTATCCCATCAGGTAGATGCAAGTAAATAAAGAATAAGGATTTAGATTACTCTAAAAATTTACATAATGGTGGGCAAATGTATTTTTTAGCTGTGACTGGGACTGAACTATTAATTTCTATTTCTATTTATCCATTTTTCAGGTTCTTCTATATTATATATTGTTATATTTTCAATAACTATTTTATATTCTATTACTTTATAGAATGTATATCAGAAAAAATGCCTGATGCTGCTGTTTTAAAAGTGAATTTCCTCAGATTACTCATTTTGGGAAAATGTCATAGCACCATATTTTATACCCCATATAAAATAAACCACGTATCAGGTGATGAAACTGAGAAATTTAACCATTTTAAGGAAAATATTTGTTTCTTTTTAAATTAGTTGCAGCAATAAATCTCCAACAAATTTGAAATAGAAACAAAATTAAAGACTGAAACAGTAATTGGCACAGATCAAAAACAACTGGAGGAGCATTTGACAACTAATTGTGGCAACAGCAACAGGTCAGTACCATGACCGGGTATAAAATGAGTGGGGCGAAAAAGTATTTAGTCGGCACCAATTGTGCAAGTTCTCCCACTTAAAAAGATGAGAGATGACTATAACTTTCATAATAGGTATACCTCAACTATGAGAAACCAAATGAAAAAAAAAATCTAGAAAATCACATTGTCTGATTTTTAATGAATTTATTAGCAAATTATGGTGGAAAATAAGTATTTGGTAAATAACAAAAGTTCATCTGAATACTTTGTTATATACCCTGTGTCGATAATGACAGAGGTCAAACATTTTTTGTAAGGCTCACACACCCTGTTGCTGGTATTTTGGCCCATTCCTTCATGCAGATCTCTTCTAGAGCAGTGATGCTTTGGGGCTGTCGCTGGGCAACACAGACTTTCAACTCCCTCTAAAGATTTTCTATGGAGTTGAGATCTGGAGACTGACTGGGCCGCTCCAGGACCTTGAAATGCTTCTTACGAAGCCACTCCTTCGTGGTGTGTTTGGGATCATTGTCATGCTGAAAGACCGAGCTACGTTTCATCTTCAATGCCCTTGCTGATAGAGGAGGTTTTCACTCAAAATCTCACAATATATAGCCCCATTCATTCTTTCCTTTACACGGATCAGTCGTCCTGGCTTAAGCAAGGGGACACGTCTGGCACTGCAGGATTTGAGTCCCTGGCAGCGTAGTGTGTTACTGATGGTAGCCTTTGTTACTTTGGTCCCAGCTCTCTGCAGGCCATTCACTAGGTCCCCCCTGGGGTGGAGGACATATTCTCATTTTGTCTATCATATTTGAGGTTAACCTATGATGAAAATTACCGATTTTAATTACAATTACTCTTATCTTTTTAAGTGGGAGAACTTACACAATTGGTGGCTGACTAAATACGTTTTTGCCCCAGTGTAAAAATGTGCAGAGGTTCACCAATTGGTGACAAACTGTTAAGAAATATTAAAACAATTTCAGAAAATTGTTTCTTATTGTAAAATTGTGAAGACTTTGTATATCCCACCATCTACAGTGTAAAATATCTTTAAAAGATTCTGAAAATCAGGAGAAATCTCTGTGCACAGGGGTCAAGGTCAAAGATGAACACTGATCTTCAGGCCCTTAGGCACCACTGCATTAAAAACAGAAATGATTCTCTAACAGAAATCACTACATGGGCTCAGGAACACTTCTGGAAAACAGTCTGAGAACACAGTTCAACCCATGCAGGTTTAAACAGAAAAAAATAACAGAATAAGAAACCTTTATGTCCCTCAGCGAGGAAATTGCTTAAAGCTCTATCATGCAAAGAAAAAGCCGTATGTGAACAGAAACCAGAAACATGGCTGTGTTCTCTGTACTGCAGGTGACTTATTTGAGTTTGATTTTACAGAACTCCTACTTTTGCTGGTGGCCTCTTCTCTGTTTCTAAATCATACTTTGCGTATATCGGGACTTACGATGAAAAGATGGAGTTCTGGGGAGGGGAGAATCTAGAAATGTCCTTCAGGGTAAGAAACATTCAATTTCTGTTTTTAAAATGTGTTTTTCAAAGAGTCTTGAGCTTAAATCTTTCCTTGTACTGCAGGTCTGGCAATGTGGAGGCATTTTGGAAATTATTCCATGTTCTGTTGTAGGGCACATTTTCCGCAATAAGAGCCCTCACACCTTCCCAAACGGTAGTGCTGTCATCACTCGCAACCTTGTCCGCCTGGCCGAGGTGTGGATGGACGACTACAAATGGGTCTTCTATCGTACTAACAGAATGGCTGCTTCAATATTTCAAACAGTAAAGACAATTCTCAAAAAAAATTACATTCTAGAGACGTTAGTCACACTACAAAAGTATTTTGCTATAATTTTGCTTTATTTTTTTCCCTCTCAGAATTCATTTGGAGATCTTTCTGAACGTCATAAACTCAGGGAGACATTAAAGTGCACAAACTTTTCTTGGTACCTGAACAATATTTACCCAGAAGCCTATGTCCCTGACATCAGGCCTCCCAAGTATGGGAGGGTAAGAGCTT
>JBAMHW010000015.1:8333183-8358399 GCA_037177495.1 Rhadinocentrus ornatus | reverse complement strand
CCATGCTGGTAAATCCAGGCTTTGAACTTGCCAGGGAGGCCAGACTTGTCCACCACAGCTAGCCACATCTCCAGCTCCTGGTTAAAGTTAAAGTAAAAAAATGTAAATAGGAAAAAATTGTATTTCTGCTAATAAATTCATTGGATTTGTTTGTCTTTTTCAGAAGAGTTTCCTTTTACAAACCCATTCCACTTCCACAATCAGATTGTAAATGATAACACAGAGTGCCTTGAAATGGAAAAAGTTACGTAAGTTAATGTTTAATGTTTAATATAACTGTTGCAATACCATAATTGATCTACACATTGTCAGACTAAAACAGCATAATTTTATTTCTCAATGCATTTTATTTCAAATACAAAGTTTTTAATAAAAACCAAAAGAAAACTAAACAAAAACAAATACAAACAACCATCTACAATCATATGTACAGAAAAATGAACAGAGACACGCAGCTAGCCTATGCTAAATAAACCATACATGTACATTAAACAAACCTAGCTATGCAACAAAGTTACACATTCCCATTTCTTGCTGAGACTGAAACTGAGCTCAGAGTCAAGTAGATTCACTGTGACAAAACATTTAAGATGTCAGAAGAGAAATTTTTGAGCATGCTCACGCGCTTACAGGCTAACAGGGGGCAACATTTTCCTGTTTCTCCTCAACAGTTTTCTGAATTTGGTGCCAAAGTCAGAGGCCACACTGCAAAAACACACTCAAGCGCACAAATAGATAACAACACGCAGCAAAACACAGACATATGACTCTAAGTGCAGTCAGATATGCAGATCTGCTGGATCACTTTTATGACGCCTGCTTTACAATACCACATGCAAGTCAGAGCCCTAGAAATGGAAACACACATTCACCATATCTTTCTGCATTGCTGTGATCTCTCCGTGTTAACACAGCTGAAAGGACATCCCCTTTATAGTAAATGTGATGAACAGCATGTCAACATGTATGACAGTCCTTTACATGAATGTACTTGAAGCTCTGTGTGCTCCTGCCAAAACATGCTCTCAATTCCATGGAGATGTAAACCTAGCAATAACAGTAATTTTTGTTGATCTATTATTTCTTAAAACATGTTGTGCTGTGTTGCTAATTCCACAAAAGAAATATCCTAAATCTTAACTTGTAAAGGCAATGAATCTGGCTTTCCAATGATGTATAAAACAGCACCAATTGGTATTAACCTGTTGGTACCAGACGTCCTGTGGGTGGGATGTTACAAATAAATATGTATTTTACTTAGTCTCCCTTCCAAGTAGCTACATATATTATACACAATTGGGAAGCTAAGATTATTGAGCTTAGAATGATGTTAACCATTCCAGTCTACAATCATAACTTTAGATTCAGTAAACACTTATTTCTGGCCAGTCGTAAATGCAATTTATCATTAGACATAACTAGTTAGACATACAGACTGAACACAGATGAAGCATACCAGAGTCTATAAATATGAACTTATTCTTGATATTGTTTAAAATGTATCAGATTTATTTTGGTTTAATCCAGTTTTTATGTTTCATGTTTTACATGAAACAATATTTATATATATATATATATAAAAAACTCAAAACTTAATTTCTGAGATGAGGTGTCCTCATTATCCAGCTAAATATGAATATCTTCCTTCAATGCTTTACTAATGCAGTCATTTCTGTGCTGTGGAGCAGTGACGTTGACTAATGTCAATCTATCACATCAGTTGTTATTGCAAGATCCTGAGTTAGCCATCTTTTGATCTTGCGATAACAAAGCAAATTTTGTAGTGATAGTAAGTTAATTATGTTGTTATCTCTAAATAGCAAGGATTATTTTGCTCCAAAGCTCAACAGCGATAATCAACGATGAAATGTGGTTTTAACCCAGTAAACACATCTTTGTGCTCACTATAATTGTCTTTGGGATTTGACAAGACTAGTTTTTATCATAATAACAAGTTACTATATTAATATATATACAGTAATCTTGAGAAAATGAAAGCCATATAATTCATTGAATCTTTAACGCAAAACAAAAAGAAGGAAAAAAATCCACTGATAGTTTTCTGACTAAATATGTTCTTGATAAACATATTAACCACAGGGGGCCTTGCCTCATCAGACATTTATGCTGGTGATAGTAGGAAAAGAAAGGTTACCAATAACAGTGTCAATAATTGCAACCACATGTTGGTTGAAACAGCAATGTTTGTGACAAGTGAGAAAATACATGATAAATCCATGCTCCAGGCACGTAAGGTTGTGTTCGGATTGTGAATATCAATAATATCTTATACTGATGTGAACAGTAGGAAAAATACATAACAATGTAAAAAAAGCAAACAAACAAACAAAACCCCAATAATAATAAAAACTTTAAAGATATTTAATCAAGTCTGATTTCTAACTTTTTTTAATAAAAAAAAATGCTCAATGGATTTCACCAACTTTCCTCACTTAAATCTGCCTTCAGAAATCTTAAAGGGAAGAAACATCAATAAAAAAAAGCAAACACATGTGCTCTCCTTACATAACTCATTTTCATTTAACTAATTTACCGTCCATCCTCTCAGTTTGAGAGCCTCTGCAGAGATTTATACACAGAGCCCCACCGAGCACTAAACAAACCTAAATAGAATTCATGTCAAACTGTCCTCTGTGAAAATGGTCTGCACCCACTCTTTGCTGTTTTACCCAATCCCTGTTGCTAAAAAGGTACCCTAAAGTTTGTCAGGTTCTACTTGGCTCATAAATCCTTCATGGTGGCGTTGTCCTGACAGATGAGGTAGTACAGTGTATTAACAGAACACACAGAGTATCAAAAAGTACAGATGGTCTTAAGATTAGGATGGATGACATGAACATAAAAGATAAAAAGCTAGATAAGGAGAAGATAAAGCCAACAAAGCAATTGCAGAACTGAAAAAAATCCTGTTAACAAACAATTAATACGAACAAAGCCTAATCAAAATGACAGGTAACAGATGACAACAGCTGATTTACCAAGCACATATCAACCTTCATCAAACTCATGCCCATATTTACTGAATCTGTTATTATGCCTTGAACATGTGTGACCATGCAGATATTCTATCACCAAAGCATGTTGTTCACTGGTTTCTGCTGCCCTGCTGTCTCTGAGGCCATCCACTTACTTTAGGCACATGACTGTTTGATGCATGGATCACAAACCTTAACCAGGCACAGTTCACAAACATCCTCTGCTGCTGTGAACAAAGCTCAGAAAGAGGCTCCCTGCTCAAGGCTGCAGAGGCTCAGTGAAAGTTACTGACATGACATTTGACGTCATCTAAGCTCAGGACCGTTCCCTGGTTGTTGTTATTGTTGTGCTTGTGCTTCTTATTAGAGCAGCGACACAGCTTGTACTTTATCACCTGGGAGGATTAAAACAAAAATAAACAGTCACAACAGGAACAGCAAGAGAAATCTTAAATGTTTCTAATGTATTAAATCATCAAGTTAGATTTTTAGAAAGATAAAAGAAATAAAGTTTCTTCTGGCTGTTTTTGTTAACCCAGTGTAGTTATATTCAAACTATAATTGATGACTGTTAAAACTTGAGGTACCACAGCTTAGTAGCATCTTAAATTTTAGGATTTTCTGTACATACTTTCTCACCTCATAAAGGTAGTCAAATATCTCCAGAATAGTCAGAATGCTCGCTCCAATAAAAAGCCCCATTTGACCACCAATATCACCTGGAATAACAGAATATCGACAAACAGAAATCATTTAAGATGCAGGCAGCAAGATTAGCATCTATTGTTCATAATAATATACAAGTATACCTAAAAGTCCCGCCACTTCATATGCCTTCTTCTGTTCAATCGTTTCATAGTTGAGAGCCTCAAAAAAGATGTCTAGAACCAGAATATTCTCCCTGTGGAGGCCGAATATACAAGAAAAGACTTTAAATGCTTAATTTTATAGATGGGTTTATAATTGTTTTGGTTTAATTAAGAGTATAGAGGAGCCAAGAAGGGATTTTACACATGTGTATGGGGTTATCTCATTCTTTGGAGTGACCCTGATAATATTACCAAGGTTATGTGATAATGTTTGACAGAATCAGAGGGCAGAGCCATAACTGGATTCATTGCAGTGGTGGAAAAGCATACAGTGCAGTTATCTACCATATAATATTATAATCATTAAACACAGGATTGATTGTCGAACAAATAATAATGAGGTAGCTTTTAATTTCACTCACTCCTTGTGCAAATGTTTGCATGTCATAAAAGTTTATTCTAAACATGCGTGTGTTGTTGATACTTACTTGATATACTGCTCAGATTTGTTGTATTTCTTTGCAAGATATTTGGCAGAGGCCTTACTGGGGATCTTCACAAAGGACAGCTCTTTGCTGTATCTGGTCATGTTGCAAGGCGTCTCACACACACAGAAATCATTGTCTCGTTCCACCAGGAAGTCTGGAAAGAAGAAAACCACAGTACAGCTTGACCTTTAGATGAGTGTGGCTGTAACTTAAAGACATCAGGGGATATGTAAGTGCTTGTTTACTTGTATTATTGACGCTTTAGAGACATAAAACTATAGCTGCCCTTTTTCTTGGTGGAAAAAGGTGAGTTCTAAATAAATAAATTATTACAGCATGGTATGTAGACTTGATTTTAATAAGGTTTAAAGTCAGTTTTAGATTGTGTCTGCAGAAAATGCATGTAAGTCATTGTAATGTCCTTCTAAGAGATGGAAACAACCTTATGTATGTGTGTGTGTGTGTGTGCGCGTACATCTGTTTTTGAAAAATTTAGTCATAGCTGAAGCCTCTTCCTTACCAAGAGCTGGGTGAGCACATTCTTTGTACAGCTCGGGGGTGCAGTAAGGCGCATCGCCTGCAGCCAAAACAAGGCACATTCATATCAACACATTTTTATTTCCTCTCATACTCTGAAGTGTCTTCAGTAATTTCCCTGCTGCAGTGTGATTGATGTAACTCTGATGCAGTGTAGAGAGAGAGGGAGAGATCTCCTACCGGGCATGTGCACCATGCGACAGTTGCAGTTGTCCACCAGGTACCGTGTTTCACAGTCAATGCGACAGGCTGTGATGCTGTAACTGTCAAAGAAGTCTGAATCCATGGGCGTCACCTTACAGTCTCCCCACGGTTGAGGCAGATATATCAGCTGCAACAACAACACACCTTTTACATTTAATAAAAATCACGTCATAAAAGAGAAATTAAATTGCTAATGAAGAAAATAAAGAGAAAATATTTCATATGGATCTAAAACAGGCTGTGGCCAGTCATGGAGGGATAGATCAAACAAGTCGGGGAGCGAAGCAAACACATAGTGTTGTATTATTCATCTGCATGAATAAAAATACATTTTTAAAAGGATGGATGTGATGCTTCTGATGCATTTAAACTCAGATCTAATATTTGCCATTTTGGCAATCATTCCTATCAGAAATAATAATGTAAAATTCTCATCAAGTTAACGGATAAAATCTGGAAACATTTCTAAAAGGAAATCGGAGGAAAACACAAATATCAGGAGAAATTTTAAACAAACTCCAGATTAATCCCTTTTTTTCATTTCCTCTGAAAGAAAAGGAAAATAACTTTCTCCTGCGAAAACAATTGGTATAATTTACAGACCAACTTACTGTTACCATATGGCTATGACCTTAACTAGTTTAACTACTCATAAACAAGTTTGTCTGTTTCTTAACTAGAATCCCAAAATACAAAATATTCAGTTTGTTAATGTATGCAGAGAGGAAATTAGTCTATCCTTAAAAGGCAGGTAGGAAAAGATATATAAAAAATTCTAATGGTACAAAAAAAGTTTTGTTTTAAAAGTAATAAGATTTACTTTAGATTAGTTTTATTTGCATTGTAAAATATATTTAAATAAAGATGTACTGATTTTTCCAGTTCACATCTTCAAAGGATATTTTCCCTGAAAGTTTCTTTTCTCAGTCTCAGTCTTCTTAGTTCCACTAAGAAGATCTTAGTTTCACTGCCGGAAATCTATGCAAATTACAACATGCTGACTTCATGACATCTTTTTTTTTTTTTATACACATAATTTTAAAACTTGCAAGAGCAAAACTTTTTCTTTTTCTTGCTTGATTGTATTAGTATGATTGTATTTCTTTTATGCGTTTCTTTCATGTCTGTGGCACAAACAATAAAAACCTTTCTATTGAAAGGGGAAAAGACTAAGTTTTACAAAAAGCCGAATTACACAAATGCCACATGCAAGAGTTTATTTTATTTTTATGATTTCCCTTTGGGATCAATAAAGAACTTTTCATTTAATTTCATTTACCCGCTGTTCCTGGCAGGAAACAAATGTCTGGAATCCGGGTGCCACCCCGAAGCCAAGCTGGTCAATGAAGGGTGGCTCATCCTGACTGTGGATCTGAACTTTGACCCCAGCTTCAAATGAAGTCTCATCTGTGGTAAAACAAAGGTGTGTTCATTTATGAGTTTAAATCTGTTTATTAGTCTGACTCAGTATTAAATTAATCCCCATTTGAACCACTGCAAAAACTAGGCTGTCTACACACAGTTTAGAAATGGGACTGTTAACTATGGAGTGCCAAGTGTAAAAATTTAGTATAAAAGTTGTAGCTGAAACATTTTCATTATTTATCTGACTTTTCTCACATTTAGTAAATTTTTCCTATTTTCCTACATTTAACATAACTGTTAACCACATATTTAAGGGTCAAACAGAACATCTAAATCTAAATGTTAAATCTAAATCTATAAAGCATATAGCATTTAGATTTAGATTTAATTTTTAGATTTAGATGTTCTGTTTGACCCTTAAATATGTGGTTAACAGTTATGTTAAATGTAGGAAAATGTAGGAAAAATTTGCTAAATGTGAGAAAAGTCAGATAAATAATGAAAATGTGTCAGCTACAACTTTTATACTGATTTTTTACACTTGGCACTCCACAGTTAACCACATCTGCCAAAAGAGGAATGCTGATCTTACCCGTTTCCCCCCAGACTGGCAGATATTCATCCTGCTGAATGTCCAGCATGAGTTCCAGTCCATTACCCATACCTCCTTTGGTGGTGATGAGGGGAGGGCGCCCATCACTACCAGCATTGAAGGTGTAACACTTCCCGTAGCGAGTAAAGACCTGAGGGACAAATGAGAAGTTATTACTTTTCCACTGGAGGTCAGTGTTGCACTCAGTTTCTAATTTGTGTGTGCATGAACATGTGTGTACATGACAGATATAGTATAAGAGAAATGAAGAGAGTGGAAAGTGTGACAAAAAGAGGAGTGAGAAAGAGAGTGGAGGAGCAAATAGGAAAATGAAGGTTTTCCCTGTGGGTGTTCACCTTATGCAATCAACCCAGGGATGCGATGAAGACTGGCAGATTGGTGATTTAACATCCCCTTGCATGCTTTTCATGGCACTTACAAGGGACCTGATGTTACCATGGAGACCAATCATACCACTCAGGAAGAATGCTAGTTTAATTTCCAAGGAAATTTGAGACACAGATGTTAAATTGAACCATTGTGAAAGAAAAACAGCCCATATGATAGAAAGAAAAATTACATACTGTATTAGGCTTTACAGTAGACTATTGAGTGTTGTATGAGTCACATAACCCATGCAGTGACAATGAGGGAGATAGTGGGAGTGCACAGAGTGATGGAAGGTTGGGATGGAAAGTGAAAGAGACAGAGAGATAGCGGTAGTTGAGCTTCTACTGCTTGAAGCAAGCTGTTGTTCAACATTTTGGCACAGGCTGACATATCCATGATTAGAAAGAACAAACCAACTGAGTTATTGTCGAGAAAGAGTTTGGATATTGCCGAAGGCAGTATAAACATTCAGGCCATCTATCATGTAAACTCAGCAAGGGACTGCTGCTATGTGCAGCAGATGCTGACATTAATCTAAGATAGAAAAAAATCAGTGCTAAAAATGCCAACTGAAAGGCCCTGATAATGTGTGCACACATTAGACTTATATAGAAATGTGACAGGAAAGCTTGCTAAAAAACAAAAATGGAATGATGGGTTCAGCTATGTCTGTATTTTTATAAACCAACACACTGATCTTCACAGCTACCTTGCACTGTGTTTGGACAGTTTACAAAGTTTATAAACCCAACCCTGTAAAAAAATATCCACATTTAGCCTCACAACAAGCAGCTGCTCATCAGCAAAACTGTCATTACCAACACAGAATAAATTCTAACAGAGATCCTCAAGAATATTACAGAATGTTTGAAGATCATGGATAATGTCAGCTTCACCTTGAGGTGGATACAGACAGAAGTTACTCAGGCTCATTATGTTGCTGCAAGTGATTAGTTTTCACATTTAGTCACTTTATTTACTAAGAAGGTTGACTCAATTCTACATAAATTCATCCAGAGCAATTCATAGTTCAATAAATCAGGTTTGTTGCTCTGCATTTCCAGTGATTGTGTTGGTATCGATCCACTCATTTCCCATGCCAAGAGCCTGTGGCATTATTTGAGCGGTCAAATGTGATATCATAGTTGAGGAACTTCTGCTTAATTTGTTGCCAAAGAGATGATTTCAGGTCCCCATGTGATCTCATTGCAATGTCTCCAGTTCAGATAACATGTAGGTGGTAGCATTTAGACTAGAATAATAATTATATTAAACTCACAAACTAAAGAAATCACAGTTTAAATGGAAGTAATTTCAAGTTTTTTATAACTGGTTTTGAAACATGGAAATTAAATACATGGTTGGGGTACACCATCGTGGCACCTGAATGCTGCTCTATACTAAACAAAATTCAAAATAATACTCTGCCATCTCACAATTTTAAAGCCTATTATGATTTTGTGCTGCGGACAAACATAATTATCCACATAAGGAGACTGAGCTAATGGCAACTAACACAATAACCATTCTGGTGATCCATTTTATAAGTCTGATGGGATTTCTTGTGTTGTTGAACAGGTGGAAATCAATGGTTTGCAGGTAAAAGTGTTTAAGCCCTAAACACATATACAACGATTCCAATAATGCCATTTTTTTTCTTTCAGTCATACATTTTTTGTCAGTCACAAACTTGCCAGAAAGATAATAGCAAACAAGACAGATTTTCTTGGTTAGTTGCAGTTCCCACATCACATACCCTCCACACTCATGTGAGTTATGCTGTGCTAGCATTTAAACTAGATTTGCATATTGGCCAGATTTCTATGTAAATATAATCCTCTTTTCAGCCACACAAAGGCAAAGAACCACATCATACAATTACAGCAAGGTCCAAACATAATGACTTTGACTTTATTTTGGTCACAGACATTGTTTCCTCCAGTCATAAACACAGTGAGAACACCTATTAACTTTTGGGAGATGCTACATGTAAAGAGGATCCCCGCAGTTAACAGGACCTACCCTCTGGTGACTAAAATTTTCTCTGCAAAATATTACAGCATTTCATTCTATAAATAATGCTGCTGTTGAAGTATTTCAATCTGGGTCAAAGTAGTGGCTTGACTGACAGACTGACATCGTCATCCCTTAAGACGTCCTTGCCTCCATGACTTAAAAATCACCCAGTAAACACACGTCCCATTTTCCCATCTTCTTACAACCTCCTGAAGTTGGCAGCTCCTGCACACTCAATTCGCACTTTGATCAGAGACTGATGGATCGTTAAACATCTGTAAGAGGGAAAGAGGCACTGTCCTCTCTTCACAAATCATCCAGTGGCTGCACCTCATAAATCAATCAATTATTACATAAAAGTTAAATCATGCATTTGAGAAGTGTATGGTGCTCTCCAGCAGCTTAATCAATACAAAGCTGTAAACTAATGCCAGGTGACACATGTTTTGTGCTTTTTATTCCACAGTTGATGTTATGACATGGCTGGTAAGAAAAAAAACACACGAATAATGCTTACAGTCAGCACATCTGTACGTTACAGTGAATACATAAATTATTATGCACACACACAAAAAAAGGTTTTCTTTTCCGAGTTAATACATTTTGCACTAAAAACAAAGTAAAATTCTGACTTTGAGAAATTTTCCTCTATTTGAAGGGTTTTAAGCAGCAAATAAATCCATCCACAACATAATTTGATTGCTGTAATCTTCACTCGTCTTTGATCAATAAAACTGTCACTCACACACGATTTTCCATGTATTGAAAAGCACTCAACAGAGCTTAGCTGTAATAAATCAATATGCACATAATTATCCATATCTGTTTCTATAACCACATCAGTTTTTTTCGAGAATCACTAAATGACAAATCCATGCACTTTGCCATCCATTTAGGGAGGTCTTAATACAGTCTTGCAATTTGTGACCTGCTAAAAGATGTCTCAGCAGGCTAAGTTCAATCCATTAGTGCTCTCTTGTTTTATGAGGATGTTTTCAAAGACTTGGAAACTGTCTCTATAAAGTGCAAACACTTTCTTTGTTATTAGGCTGTAAGCTTAAAGAGCCACCTCTGGGAAAATGCGGTTTAAAAACAGGCTAAGAGGAGCCCATAGTGGCCAGTATTTGTCCCAAAGAAATAAAAAAATGAATTAAATAAAGACAACGCGAATTGAAATTTAAACAAGCCCACATATAGTTGCTGCATACTGTATTGCAACCAGGACTGTGATTGGATGAAGATTTCAGCTGACCTGGAAAAACTGGGAAATTTCACACTTTGCTGCTTTTCTTCATACATGACTAAACATACAAAAGAAATAAAATGATTCACATTATTAGGGGACAGAGAGTTTACAGCAATGCTTGTGGCTTTGTCAGTGTTTCTTTATGCTAAATGTCAATGACACCATGCTAACATGCACACAGTGTGGGTTCTAAAATGTTGCTGTCCAGCATAACATTTCCTATTTTTGACCATCTTAAATTATGCTAGTCAGCACTAAATACTGAGCACAACTG
This sequence comes from Rhadinocentrus ornatus, assembly GCA_037177495.1. Classification (NCBI taxonomy): domain Eukaryota; kingdom Metazoa; phylum Chordata; class Actinopteri; order Atheriniformes; family Melanotaeniidae; genus Rhadinocentrus; species Rhadinocentrus ornatus. The sequence goes on along the minus strand of JBAMHW010000015.1, from coordinate 8,347,482 downwards.
CTGCTGATCGGATTATGTCTGAAGTACATTGTTGCATTTCAGGGGAAAAAAAAAAGATTGAAATGTACATCAGTAATCCTATATCCAGTGTCTCAATGATCAGTGTTTATTTGATTACCACCTGAACAACAATACTACAGAATCAGTGTGTTTGGATTTTGCAGGAACAAAAATTAGCTAAAATTATTCAAAGAATGTGACTGAGTTGTCATTTATTGATTTACACTTCATTTTCTTTCTCCTGATAGAAAAATCTGGATGCTGAATACTATTTTTGATTGAGGCTGGTGATTATTTAAAAGACTGCCCTCAATGCAAAGCTGTGCAAATCGCAAACTGATCTTCTTACATCACTGTTGGACAAAAAAAGCCCATGTTATATTCAATCAGCATGCATCATTCTTTAATTTATCTTATTAAAGTTTTAATTTTGCATATATCTAAAAGCCGGATGTAACAGATTCTGCATTTTGTCATCTGTCAGTTGTATTCAGTGAGCTGATTAAAAAGCTGCCTTAAAATATGATCGCTCGTATTAGCAGCACAGAGATTTAAAATGATTCAAAAATAAAAACCAAACCACAAACTCCCCCTGTGGCAGCAAATGAATATCTGACTCACCACACTAATAACCGGTCTTGGGCACAACAGAGATTCACTCCAAAAAGAGAGAATAAAATACAGGCAGAGGACTGACAGCCAGAGGCAGAATGTTTGTGTGTGCTTTTGTGCTAATGATGCCCAGAATATGGAATATTGTGAGTCACCGAGTAACCCTGAGTCACTGGTTCTCAACAAGAAGAAGATGAGACATGAATTTCTACGGAAGAAGTGCAGGAGAGTTCCAGGAAGAACAAGTAACCACAGGCTACATTCAGGAACGCTTTTTCTTAATTTGAGACCAAAGACCATCACGCACTGCTAAGATACCTGCTGTAAGCGTACCTTGTACCTTTGTACCTGTAGTTTTAAAAGGGCTAAAAAAGTGAAAGTCACATCCTATACAGCCCATCCTCACTACCAGTCTATGCGTGATTCAGTGTGTGATTCGAGCTCTGTAGGTTCTTCAAACTAACATTATAGAAACGGTAAAAGTAGTGCTGGTCATGAAACTGAACAGAGGAAGAAGTCATTAATTACTACGTAAACTTTTTCATTCTTGTAGGGGAATAGTTTGCATCCCATGGCAGCTTTAAATACAATCATGCTGCTATTCACAAAACATTGTATGATATAAAAGATGTTTCATCTGCTGGATGCTTGTAAATTTACGTGGCATGAAGTTTTGTGCAAAAATTCATGGTCCTTAAAAATGAATGCTGTTGAGTTTGACAATAATTTACTCAAATTTATACGGAGCACTGTGATGGACTTGTGATCTGTTCAGTGTGTACCTTGCTTCTCGTCTGTTTATTGCTGACTAGTTGCGGCTGGTTAGCTCAATTGGTAGAGCATCAGTCTCCCATGTGGGAGACCAGGGTTTGAATCTACCCAGGGGACAAACATTAACACCTTCCAGTTGGGTCCTTAGGTAGGACCCTTAACGCTACTGCCTAACCATTGTAAGTCGCTTTGGATAAAAGCGTCAGCTAAATGACTGTAATGTAATGACTACAGCTGCCCAGTGACTCTTAATTGGACAAAGTGGTACAGAAAATGAATAAATGAATTATATGGAGCAAAATCTTTTAGCGTGATGAAGATGAGTCTCTAGACTTGGCCACGTCATCTTATAACCTATGAGAAACACTTATTTTAAAGGGACATTGTGTAAGATATAGTTCCATATAACGCTGGAACTGTGTATCACATTCTAACGTATGGTGCATTTTAGCGCCTCACTTTCTCAAACATGAATATTGGCAACAACGTTAGCCACTGTGTCTGAAAAAGCCTCTACAACACTGATGAAAGCATGAAATCTGATAGTTCATGGAGTGTTCACTCAGGTGAAGAGGTTTGTGATTTCATATTGCAAACTGCATCACACCAAACTGTCAGATATTGTTCCTCTGTGTTCAGAAGGAAGAATGGTTCTCACAGGGAAACTGGCCTCGACATAGCACCGGCTTTTTGTTGGCTTTTGTAAAAGCCAGCTTATGAAGCAGCCCCATCGGCTTTTAGACTTTACCATGACTGAAAGCTGCAATTTACCATGACTATGAAAGTGACTGAAACCACGTAAACGTACTGTACACTTCTGTACATACGAGGCTGGTGTATTTTATGATCTACTGTTATGCTTTATATCAATTGCACATCGGCAAACTTTGCTAAATGCAACAGATTGATGATCTAAGTGTCTCAAGTCACCACACAATCTCCTGAATATTCATTTTTTGTTTGAAACAAAGAGATTTTTCAACAAAGAGGTGCCTAATGACTTCTTGTTTGCAGATTATGAATGAAGCTAATTATTTTAGTTCTTTGTCCCTGCAGTGCTATCATTACATGTCCCCATGACCACTATTCCATGATGAATCATACATCCATTGGTTACATGGTTACTTAGCGTCCATGGTGTTGTTTACATGCTACTGCCTGCCTTGACAAAGTGCAGCTGAATGAGGAGTGAAATTTTGAAAAAGTGACTTATTTGAAAGGATACCAACACATGAAGATGGTTGTACAGTGTCAAGAATGAGGCTGGTAACAAGAAAAGGGACTAATGATGCCAAAAGACAAGCTGAAAGCCACTAGGATCTGGATAGCAGATAGTTTGTGCGCAAGAATGAGTGCATGAGCAACCACAAAGCTGAAGGAACTGAGAATATCCAGTCAAATATTCAGGCAGGGGCTCTAATGATCATAGTTCTGATAAGAACTCTGAAGACCTTTGATTACATGTCAATTAAATGAGGAGTTTGGATGAGTTAAAATAATTTTATTTAGACTATTTAGAGCTTTAAAAGTGATCAAAACAAACGGAAAAATTACACACATGTACTCAGACTTACCCAACGTACCAGTTGTAAAGCTAAAAAAAAGAAAAGAAAACGGAACTAAATGTCAGCTGTCATCTTTCCAACTGAAATGCCCCCCCCCCCCAAAAAAAACATGAGTCCCCATTTAATTTGCTTACATTAAAAAGTTTGGGAATTAATTTGAAGCAAGCACAAAAGATGTTTGAAAGCTCCTTCAGCTTCACAGGTGCAACCAGTTGACATAATTATGACAATGAAGCCCATGCGCTGTCTAGAGACTCTCCTACTGTTGCAGCTCCACAGCTGTGCAACGACACTATGACTCCATGTACAAAAGTAGCCCAAACAAGAGAATATTTTACATTTATTGAAGATTTTTTAAAGGAATAATTTGTTTTAGACATTGTCTGTTCAGGCAGTGTTTGCTGGTAGCAAAAAGTCTGTTTCATAAGAACCTGTTGATGAAAATAAAAATAATAGCCAGATAAGGAGAACTCCAGAGATTTGCGCATTGTTTTCAGTGTGTTTTTTATATGCTTTGAAAGTGAGAATAACGATTAAGAATAAATCATGCAAATAAAGGTCTATTTGTCAGTTGGATGAGACCTTGAAGCGGAGCAGGGTAAAGGGTAGCTCTGTGCTATGATCACCTAATGATCGGGAGGACTAGTAGACAGCTAGGCCTCCCGATGTTATTGATAACAAAGGAGAAAACAAATCTAACAGCGGATACAGTCAAATGTCTCTAGTGCATGAGGAAGATTAGTGTCTTATCTAAAAAAAAGTGTTGTACCAAAACAGCTTTTTTGATAAAATATCATAAAACCTCCTCCACTGTTGTAAGTTCTCTACTGTTCTACCCTATATCTGGAATTTTAACCACCAGCTCCCACACAATGAAAGTACCCTTTTTCCTTCTTTGCTTGCCTCCACCCTGATCTGTACCGCTCATCCATTTTTCCCAAGTTTCTCCTAAACCATGATGTTATTTTCCCTGTGGACTCCACTCCATCTCCTGCCCCACTTCTCCCACCCACCTCTGCCTCATTTGATAAATATTTCACAGGCCAGCAGAGACAGGCGTGCTCCTCTCTTATTTTATTCTCAGACACCATCCAGCTCTCAGTACCTATCACCTTCTGAGACGATAGCTTCATAGTAAGGGGCATCTCAGGAGACCGGAAGAAAGCAGAGAGCATATCATATAATGAAAAATGGAAATGTGTAATCACTTAGTGTTATTTCCTTTTCGTTTTTTCAATTGGTAGTATTAAAAGCGCGATAAACAATTCTTCAAATTCTAAGGAATTTTCTAGAGAAACTAATTATCAAATCAAAAATTATCAGCAGATTAAACAGGGCATAAGGAGAAATTTCCAGCTGTAACGGTCCAAATCATTGCTAACCAAAACTGTATTGAGTTTGGTTTAAAATATGTAAAGTGAAAATATTTTGTGTTATTCTAAATCTCAAGTTTAAGCTAAAATGCTGATTAACAAAAGTATAGACAGTCCTTCAATAAGCAATGCAGCATTTAAGTGAGGTACCTGAAATCTTCCTTTACTAAAGTAACTGAGGTGTTCTTGGCCAATAAATTACAAATACATCTGTTACGGAAAAAGTTGATGATTGCACTGTGGAATAGCCTGGAGGTGCACTGTAGCCCAAACAAATTTTATTAATCTTAAAAGATATATTTCAGCTTCTAAACGTGAAATATTTGTACAACTTTTATTGCAAATTAAACATATTAGGATTTGTTTGTTGAAAAAACCAGCACAACAGGGGTCGTAATATCTCAACAATAAGAAATAAAGCAGCTCCAATGTTTTGTTGCCTAGTAAATAGGTGGTCTAAACTGATTTTAAGAGGCCTTTCAGAGACAAAAAAAAAGAAGAACTTAACAACAAAACAACATAACTGATCAAGCTGAGACAGGAGAGCCTGCAGGCTGTTGTTTGTCTCTGAAGACAACTAATTGTTGTTTCAATGCAATCCCTGACCTCCATGGTGGATAGAGTTGCAGTGGCACAACACACTAAGAGGAAATAACACCCTGAGGGAAGACTCCTCTAGATCCTCCCACTTTTATCCTCTGTTCACCAAAATGAAGAAAGAGAGGTTTTTTTTGTTAAATAAGTGCTGAAAAAGGTACTTTTAAATTCCTTCAGCGCACAGGCTACTACTGTAGGTGGAAACTGAAAAGGGTCTTGTGAATTTGGATGGGAGACGTTAATGTCAGTTCCTATTAATTCAGAGCTGTTAAAGCGCCTGTAGTTAACAGACCGGCTCTACCTCTCAACCATAGTACAAGTGAGGAAAGTAGAGCAGAGTGAGATGGAAAATAGCAGCTTAGGGATATTCACTGTAAGCCAGTTATGTGATGCAGCTATGCATTTCTTTATCTGATGTAATTATGTCAAACAAATATCTAAATAGCAGCTTTGAACTGCTCAATATTTCAATCTCCCCACCCCAACCCCACTCATGCCTCCTGCCAAACTTTGATGCAGCAGATCCGTATGGGATTCTTCAATCTCCTCTGCTGTCTTTTCCCTGCATGTCTCAATCTTTACCGTCGCCTACAAATTTCCTGTCAGCCTGCTTGTGCCAGCCATGTGCAGATCCCACGCTAGCGCTTTGCTGTGAGAGAAATGGCAGGCAATCAGCGAGAGCATCACCACAGCAGCTAGCAGCGCTGCATTTCCAGCGTGCATCGCCCTCATGTCACACAGCTGAGCAAACATCGAGGAATAAACAGCCCTCGGCTGAGCCAAAGGGGAAAAGGTCTTACTAAAGCTGAAGGCATTTAAAGTGGCAGACAGCAGGGTTTAACATGGTTAAATATTTGTGTGAATCAACCATTAATCCATTTTTATTTCTCAAATATATAACTACAGTATGACTGCAATGCTGGATAAACTATGAACAAAATATACTGTAGTACTACAACAATGTAGACTAGTGTCTGAGATGTTTCGAAAAGAAGCACTCATAAACCAGAGCTGTTATTGTGGCTGTAAGGAAGGTTCCTGTTATTGATCGTGTCAGCCTGAGGAACATCTCTGAGCTTTCTGTCAGGTTGCAGTAGAGCATCCCTCACAGCAGAGAGTAGAGGCCATTGTTGAGGTGGCTGGTGGCTTATGTTCACTTTAAAAGCACATAATTTGAAAATGGAAATTTGCACATCCAATATTTGAAATGGGTTAAGATCCCTAAAAAGCTTTAAGAGAGGTCGAGTTAAGCCCAGTTGAAGAATTTTTCTTCCAAACTTTACACACTCCTTTGTAGGAGAAATAAAAGCATATAAACTAAAGTATTTTGATACAAGCTGCAGACGCCTCCTACATCTTCTGAAGTATATGTATGATTTTTATATTGACCTTTCACCTGAAAATCCCTCTTTATAAAATGCAGAATAATCTCCCCTGTGAAAATGCTGCTCTCTGGTCTTGAGTACTACACTATGTGCAACTGAATATTGGATTTCCTTACAAACACCCTCTGACTGTTTAAATTGGCAGTCACACTTCCTTTGCTCTGCTGCTCGCCACCAGAGCTCCCCAGACCTGTGTGCTCAGCCCTTCCAGTTCCCTCTGTACACCCATGACAGCAGCAGCCGGACACAAAGCTTTTAAGTTTTGCCGAGATTTTATTCTCTCTATGACAAACTACACAGTGAAACCTGCTGCTGTGCCAGATATAGGGGCTATTTTTTTCTTCATCTGTGACATTATTATCTTGACATTAATAATTTATTTAGAAAACCAGAGGAAATTGCATCTTGAACTTTATTCCAATCAAAACACAGTTCAAACCCCTAACAACTATATGGGAATGTAACAAAAACATTAGAAGACACATGTCCACTTTGGAGCTTCTGCTAATTTCTTTAATTCAAGCAAAACACACAATGTGACATGAAAGCAGAGACACTGTTGATTACAAATATATCTGTCTCATCATGTGACAAACTAGCAGCCAATAAGAAGAAAATAAGTAAAAAAAAAAGTGTCTTACTTTTGCTGTTTTATGGTCAAAATGTTTATTCCAGCCCTAAAAATGTGTTTTCCTATGACTATGTCTTTGTACCAAATTAATCATGAAGGTCCTAGTAGTTTATATGAAGGTGAAGAGGGTTTTATAATGAAGTATTCACTCTTCATATAATGATCATTATCATTATGATCTCTAATGACTGACCTTGCTGTTTTTCCAACCTTAACTATAAAGCCTATATTAAGTGTACCCAAGTCATTTTTCTACGTATAGCAACGTAGTATTACAAAGGAAGGTAAGGTAAAAACAAAAACAAAACAAAACACAGGGAGTGAAAAACAGCAGCTTCGAGTCTGGTCTCAAATACAATGAGGCTTAAGAGTATGGTAACTGTAACCCACTTTTCCAATCTTCTTATGCTAACTGTGCATTTTGGATAAGCGAGCATAATAAAACAACGTTTTCTGTCACTGTTTATGACTGCTGTTGCAGGATTTATTCGGACAATATGCTCTAATCCTCTATGCTAAATAAGCCTGGTACTTGAAATTTTAGCAACTGTCAGTTGCTTGATGAAACATATAATTATTCAGGTAACTTTTTTGGCAGGCCCCTGCACTGCTGCATGAAAAATTTAACAAGTCTTAGCTTTCCTCTGCAAACTACACTAGCTAAACAAAGGATTTGACCCAGAATTCAATGCAGCAAAGTTCTTACTCCATTCAGTAATATTATACCCATTGAAATACTTTACATTGAATGCATTATCTATTCATTCCACATTCATACTTGGGATGATGAGCTACATGCCACAGCTACCCAGGGGCAGACTAACAGAAATATGAAAGACAATCCATGCCAACGGCCGCTCAGACCACCACCAAACAATCATACACGTTCATACACGAGCGATGCTGACACTGGAGGCAAGGAGGGTGAATTAGCTAGGACACAACGACAGAGTGACTGAGGGAACAGGATAGAAACCGTTAACCTTCTGGTCATTGGCTGACCCGCTGTACCACCTAAGCCACTGCCACCCCAATTTAAAGGGAATAAAATACCCTTTTTGAGATAATCTTCCTTTAACGTGGTTGTAGAATAACCATTACTTAGCAGTAGAGCTCTTCCCTTTTAGTCAAAAACTGATATTAAAATTGAAGAGTTAGAATAAGAAAATATTGGTAAACTATGCCCTAAATTCATCAGTGTGTCTGCCTAATTCTATAATGTAGCAGACTGATCAAACTCTTCAATCAAACAGTACATAATGGGTCCCAGTGAACTGCGCCTCAGTAAAGTCTATTAATGACGGGTCATTTCTGCAGAGTTAAATGTATTTCCAGAGTCAGATAATTGCGTCTCTGTCTAGCTGCAGAAATGAAGACAAAAGGTTTCCTTGTATATGAAATCAAATTACCTGTAATAGATTTTGGTACACTGATTGCTAATAATGGGTAGAAATGTATTGATAAGCATGGTGTGACTATGTGTGAAGTCTTCTGAATATGGAAGTCTAATTATGCAAAATATGTAATAATGAGCCATAATCAACTTCTATCAGCATGATAGAAAATCTCAAAGAGCATTTCACCTGATGTCTAACTTTACCTCAGTAATGGCCCCAGAGATCTGTTAAGATTGCATGTTCACTTTGCATATACCGTACATCCAAGCCTTTCTCAACATCAAGAACCAAGAGTTCTTTATTGTCATTATGCATACGCATAACGATATTTACATTTAGTAGCTCTCTGTATCAAAGACAATATTTTAAGAAATTTTTTGATAAAAGACCAATAAATACACTTTAAGCCCATTATATGTACACTTTAAATATGTGCAAATGTGCAGCTGCAATTTTTAAGCCATGAAAGTGCAGAATAGCGTCAGTTCTATGACTAAAGACATTAAATGGGTTCTTGTGAGCCTCCAGGTAAGTCTAAATTGACTTACATTGATATTTTTTGTTTGCCTCATGAAATTGTATGTCCCCCACCTTGAAAACAACACAAAACATCACATCATAAAACTGTATGTGCAATACGGTAAGACAGCTTCCTTAAATAAAGCCTCATAAATTAAGAAATTGTGTTTTTCCTGAGATGGTCAATGATAGTAATAGAGACCATGTGTTACACATACATCTCCATTCCCTCTTGAAACACACTGTAGAACACAGACCAGTTGCATAGTATAGTACTCCAAGATTTATTTTAGGAAGAGGACAATGATTCAACATCTGAGTGGCTGTAAAAAACAGCTGAAATCCTGTGGGGGTTGAGTTGTGACCAGCCTTTAGTAGATCTGCCCTGAGTTGTGAGCTGGACAAGAGAAAGCCTATAGCTTTTGTGTGTGACTACTAAGGACTGCATTCCAGCAGAAGAGGAGGCAGCCATCGCTCTCATTAATAAGAAAACATCAAAAGACAGACAGAGGGGCTGCTGGAGCACTTTTTCCTGTGGTGCAGGGGCATCTTTCTGCCTCTGGGCACCGCACAAACTTCTCTTTTATCAAACATCTTTCATGTTGCTATTCCCAAAATACCACCAAGTGAAGGTGGGACAAACCACAATTGACAAATGCAGCCACAGGGAGTCCTGTCACTTTTTTTCTTTTTTTTTTTTTGGTGCAGTCTAGAGGGCGGGAAAACTGTCAGGAAGGAAAAAAATCTCTGCAGCTATACCCCTGAAGTGAACCTCCTCTCCGTGACAAATTTCACACTCTGCTGAGAGAAATCTGCTGAGATTTAAGGTTCCTTAGCTTGTCACACACTGTTGCTGGATACCAAAAGACTCATTCATTTTGCAGACATTGCATGTAAGCAACCCCAACTCCCAGTTTACTGTCGCTACCTGCCTAATCTCAAAGGGACAACAAGGGGAGATTTAAGATGGGAGGCGATATGACAGACACACAAAAGTTAACACGTTGCACAAAATGTCTGCTTGGAGACTGAAATAAGTGAAATACACTAACTAAATGGACTTTCTCAAAGACTTTACAGAAGTCATTAAACAACATATAAATGTATTAGTGCTCCATTAAGTGAACCCCAGAGCCATGGGGAGTTTTAGTGAAAGCAACATGCTTTACACAGAGGCAAAGGCCAGGCAGCGGTCAAGTTAGACAAGTTTAAAATTCTTTGGATGACTAGTTTTCTTTTTAATGATACATCAGTTGCCTACATGTTCGTAATATATCTAATTTCTCTCTGTAAAACTGAAAGGAAATATCTTTCACTGGAGGATTTTGAAGAAGAAAGAACCACTTTTTCAGCCATTATTCTTTTTGTTGTGTGCAATGTTTCAAAGAATCAATCCCTTTTTATTTACTTTACTCTGCTTTGTGCGTTTAGGTTCAGGGGGAAAGAGGTTGTTGTGTTTACTGTGACCGCAGATTCGGATACCCTGCTGTGAGCGGTCAGCATGAAAAGGACAGCAAGCAATGACAAAATATCACAGGAAACATTCACAGTCTTCTGAAATCTGACGTATATAACATGTGCTTCTTCCTTTTTACTGAAAATTAAGTTGATAGTTTTTTTATTTGAGTATATATGAGTTTATTGAGGAGAAACAATTCCCCCCAAAAATAAAGCACAACTCCATATCTTTTATCTTTAGCTTTACCCAAGGGTGCCAAGGGTTGCATAACATATTAAACATTACATTTTCTATTCTTTCTCAACTTTTTTGAGACATTTTCCCAGCATGGCCAACACACAAATAGGCATGATCTACTCTTCTGTCCTCTGTGGTTGATGTTTAAGTGTTTACATGGGACTCACCTTCATTATGATAAATGAATCCATTAATCTTTTTTAACCAGCTTTTCTTTCATCAATTCTGCAACTTTTAGGAATGATGCACAATTCAGTCCTATTTACAAAGTCACATTTTCTCAAGATTAGTCACTTTGGCTCCGTTTACTAGCAAACAACACTTCTAAATGAGAGAGAAAAAAAAAACTGTCAAAGGTTCAAAATGTGTGACTTTTGAAATGTTGCGATAAAAATGTCCAAACATTAAGCTGCCTACTCGCTTTCTCTTCTGGGTCTTTCATGATTATTGGTCTGTTTGTGGTTGCATGGTGACAGAGGAAAGGAGTAAATGCTGTGCCATTGCCGATTGAGATGACAATCAGTGTGTGTGTGCGTGCGTGTGTTTACTTGTTATTGTTATCTTTCTGGGATTTCTTTTATAAACACTGAGCCTTTCAGTACTGGTTGTCCTCACTGGGGTAAAGCTTGGTCCTAATGACAAAACTTCTACGGATTCTTGGTTGTTATAAGGCCCTTTTTAATGGTCAGTGTTTTAATCTGTGAACAATTTAAACTCACATAACAGAACATTCACCAGGTTTACAACAACAATGCTGTCATTTTTTTAACTTCTAGCAAAAAAAAACATTGTCTGCTGTTAGGTCAGTAGTTCCACGTATACATAAAGACAAAAGTGACTTAATGTATGCTTAAGTGTGCAGGTTTGATTTTGACATTGGTAGGGACATAAAAGTGGCCCACTGAATTTTTACATCATTATTATTCTCTCTCTTTTTAAATTTTTTTTGTTAAAATAATAATGTGTAGGTCCATGTTTTGCAGGCATCTTTCTTTTTGCAGGAAGTGCCCTAAATGCATGTTAGTCTGTACAATATTATGTGAAGGTCAGGTAAACACTCCAGTGTGTCACAGAGTTCACCTGTCTCAGCATTGCTTCCTTATTCTAAACTGCAGATTCTGTCACCTGACAAAATAACACTTTCATGCTGAATATTGGTGGGGATATGTCCCTACTGTCCCAACCCAAATTCTACGTCCATGTGTATGCTGATAAAACAGATTCCGAATCAATTGAGAATAATATCCGCAAATATCCGATCTACTATACATTAAAGCCTTGCTCGTATTGATGTTAGCAACACGAGTGAAGCAGCTGCGAGACACTACATCAGGGGTCACCAGCTCTGGTCCTCGAGAGCTACTGCATTGCAGGTTTTAGATGTTTATCTACTGCAACACACCTGACTCAAATTAAATGGCTCTCCAGCAACTTGTTGTCAAATTATGCCCATGGCTGTTAATGATTAATTGATTTGTGTGTTGCAGCAGGACAACATCTAAAACCTGAATGCAAACTGAAAACATTTTAGAAATCCCTTTGATGTTTTGGGAAGTGAATGGTGTCAGTGAAAGCTGAGGGTCAGGCCTCCTCCACCTTTTACCAAGCTACAGTTTCCATGGTAACACCCCCACAAAAAAGGTAATCGCTGGAGACTAGCAGCTCATTTAGACAGAATTTCCTGTAATCTTAAACACAGATGCTGTCATGGGTTATTTTGTTCTCCCACAGACTTGTGACAGTGCATTTGTTTGTTTATATGTTCTGTTTCTGTCAGTAAACCTGTTTTAGAGTAGAAAACAAGAACAGGAAAGACAAGAAAAAACAAATACTGCTGTCATCAACACTGTCTGGAGGAACAGTTCCGATCTACGAAGCAACTAATGAGAGGCATTGTTCGAGGAGACGGCATAATTTATTTATTTATTTTAATCGAATCACAGGGTGCAATCAAATGATGACTTGATGAGCTCCTCACTGCCGCACAAATCAGACAGCAAGCAAAACACAAAAAGGCTCAGCACTCTCTACAAAGCAGCATCTGCATATTGACATTTCACCACCGCATGTGAGGCTCCAGTTCAGCTGAGGGATGTCTGAAGTAAGAAGAATTCATTCAAGTTGTACCAAAAGCACTTAGGATCTAATAGTGAGACTCTCTGCCAGCAGCAAGAGGACTGACTCAGTATTGCTAAGAACTGTATGAGTTCTCTTGAGAGCAAAAACAGCAAGAAAGCAGAGGCTTTGGAGACTACTTGCTGTCCATCTGTAGTTTTACAGCCTTGGCTGCCTATTAACTGTTCCCCTCAGCACATCTTCAACTGGCTATTAGAGGCATACGTACATCCTTAACTCATTTCATTGTTTCTTTTTTAAAGCATTAAATTAATTCATTTTCAGGAGTGGAGAGAAACATTTGCAAATAGTACACAAAGAGTTAAGCCCTCGTCATTTCTGGACTTCTGCTGGATGTTTCTTTTAAGCTATACATCATAATGATCTGTTGTTTCTGTGGTTTCTAACAGCAAGAAGGTCCCAAGGGTGTCCAAGTGCATGCTGGGACGTAGGCCCTGTCCTGTCTAGTTTCCTTATAGACTATGCTGTTCTACAACGTGGACAGATGGATATTCAGGATGTGCATGTGCCACTAATCTTTGCTTTAAGAATCTTTTCTACCTGTGTTTTCACTTGTTCATATGCTACATAGTACACAGTCTATTCTAAAACATACAGACACTTGCTAGATGATCATGAGTTATCAATCAATTCTAAAGTCTTACAGCTTAAAGTGAGCTCCAAGTTTAGCTGGTAAAATTACGCCTGTGTGTCTGAATGAAGAATGGCTTTGGGTATGACTCATTATTTATTTGTAAAGCTTGCAAGAAGTTGGTGATAAATTATGACTAACACAGACTCAGGTGATTGATTGTGATTAAAACTTATCCTGATATCACTGATACATTCTTGAAATCAGCAGCTGCTAAAAAGAGCTGACAGCTGCTGATAGAAGTTTGAGGAGTCTTAGCATTCATTAGCATTGGATTTTGTACAGCAAGCCTTTCTTAATGATGGCTCTTAATTGAACAAAGCACAAACCTAGAAAGCTGAAACCTTAGTTAAACGTATCTAAAGGCTGAATCTTTGCATGGTAAGCCTTTGTTCATTTTCCACTCAGAAATTATACCACACAATAAAAAGATACAGCCGTGAAAAGAATGTTTCCTCTTCAACTTTATGCTCAAATGAACTCCTACTCAGTAATTCACGCTACCAACTTTTAAACAAGGTGCCCAGATATTTTTTAATTAGCTTTAATCACTGACCAGTAAACAACTAATCATGTTGGATGTAGCACTTACACGATTCACTGTCACATCTACTTTTTGTAGACTACATAAAGTTTTTTTTTTTGTTTTTTTTTAAATATTTAGCTTAAATAACCCACTGGCTTTGATCTCACTGTGATATTTTCATATAAGAATACAAAGAAATAATAAACAATAATTATGATCAATATGAAGTCTATAAGAAACAGTACCACAAACAAAAAACAGCTAGATATGAGTGGAATCATGAGAAGTAGAATTAGGGAAGAAGAAACACAGCAAGAATACTCACAACAAGAAATATATTAACCCCCTTTAATCAGGAATGTCATGTCATTATCTGTACCGCATGTTCCTATTATGGGTCGCAGGGTGAGCTGGAGCCTATCCCAGCAGTGTTTCAGGTGAAAGGCAGGGTACACCCTGG
>JBAMHW010000015.1:8310961-8324447 GCA_037177495.1 Rhadinocentrus ornatus | reverse complement strand
TATATATACATATATAATTTTTATTTATTCATAATTTTGTCTATCAGTTTGTTTTTTGTCCTCATCTTTTTCTCTTCTGTCTGTTTGAACATGGCCTGTAAGTCATGACTTTTTATAGGCATTTTTGGGCATTTACCTATGCAAAGTAGAGCCAGCAGATACCTTGTTTAAACTTACAAGAGATTTGTATTCACCAATCTGAGAGGAAAGATCAATCATTCAATTAAATTTGATTTGTTTAGCCCTTTACAATAACCAAAAGGTACTCAAATTACTTTACAACAGAGTAAAAAAAAGTATGTAAAAACATAAAATAATTTAAACAACACATAGAAACAAAATTGGAAAGTGCTACAGTGCTGCAGGGTCATAAGAGCCTTCCAGAAATGCATAAAAGAAAACAATTCTGCGGTCTACAAACATGTTGATGAATCTGACATTCGGAGGATTTTTGAAAAAACTTCTTAAGTACAACTTGAGAAAAAATTTAAGAAGATTCGTAAGAAGATATTGATGAGTAAGGCTTGTTGTGACTACCCTAGCAGGAGCAAAGAGCTTAGGCTAGTTAAAAAGAATGACTTACTCAAATTATTGTATGACTTTCAGCAGGGGAGGGAAAGCACATGCAAGAGCTGCTAATATCTAACTATATAACTGCTTCAGTTCTGTTTAATCTGACACTACATACAACAGTTTGAACTGTGCTGCACTTAATGAGACGAGGAAGTCATTCATATTTTCTTGGGAGATATTTTTAATTAAATTCATGTGCAAAGTTGAGATATTTCTTTTTTTGCTTAAACATGTTCCTTTCCTTTTTCCTCCAGCCTATCTACCTGTAATGTCTCTTTATCAGCTTCCTCTCTCTCCCATCTGTCTGCAATGCCTTCAGTGGTGTAAACACACAATGTGATAATCATTATCCTTCAAGAAACTTCCTAGCCCATCAACAATACGACACTTCCACAAACACACAAGCCTCGCTGGCAGTGAGCAAGGTAAGAGTTTCCATCAGCCAGCAAACTCTGGCTCCTGTGTCTTTTTTTCCACAGATGTGCTATTATTTGTTGCAGAGACATTAAAAAGAAAAACAACAAAGAGAAATGTTGCCTGAGTTCAGGCTGCAGGCTGAGCCATCACTGGTTAACTGATTAGCTCAGTAATTGCGATGAAAATACCACTCTGAGGTTGATAAAAAAAAATTAATAAATAAAAAATGCAATGGCACACTCAGGAAATACTAATCAGTCTCTTGGCTGTGCTCCCAGGAGGCTGCAGTTGTTGTGATTGCAACTGCCTCCTGCAGAAGCATTTTATCTGCTTTCAGGTTTGTTTTTGGTGTCTATGTGTTCTTCCATTTTACCCAACAGCTTTCAGTTTTTTTCAGTTCAGTAATTAAAACCTTTTACAAGGAAAGAGTCAATTTTCCTGCATATTAACAAAAATTACTCATTACAGTGGTGTCAGTAGTGTAAGAGAGAATGCTTCTTGTTTAAATTCTTGTCATTATTATAAGCCTAATTTTTTATTATAAATAACATGCCTCCAGCACTTTTTTCTTTACTCCCCCTGCATTCATCCTTTTGCCCTTGCCTCATTCAGAGCCCGTGTCTGCGTAGTGTTTGGTAGGCTATAGTCTACATCCTCACCTGTCACTACAACTGCTCCCATCTGTCCTTTCTCGCTTTGTCCTGCCCTGCGTCCATCTCTCCGACCTCGTTACACACAGAGACTCCGTCTGTCTGTACACAGTTTTTGTGCAGCTTACACACACATACACACGCACCCACACACACACACACACATGTGCAGAGAGAAAAACAGGAAAGCAGGGCAATCTTACAGTGTAAAAAACGCCTCTCTCCTCTTCACTGTCTGTTTGTGTCTCTGTCAGCATTGTTTGTACCGTGGCAGGATTATTTAATTGTTTACATGTTAAGTGCCTGTCTGCTATCAATCAGTTTTGTATACGACACACGTTCACTGATGATGCCTGATTTTTCTGAGCTGCTGTCTATGTGTGTTTGTGCATTCCTGTGAATCAGACTAAACTGACCTGCTTTAACCACAAAAAGGTTCGGCACATCCACTTTAAATTCTGTTACATAGCTTCACTTTTATTTTTTTTACTCTGTTAGCAATTCTTCATACATCTATACTGTGCTTCATTAAAACAGTATCACCTCCAAACTGAGAGGAATATTTACATCCCATATGTTGTGTTTTCCTTGCAGAATCCTTGAGTCTTTCAAGTGATTTTAATTCATTCTGAGATTTCAAGCTTTTGATTTTAATTCAATATAAATCTCAGTGGGTTAGAGCAACATCTGCACATCATGATGACAGCTTTTTTCTTTTTTCACACAATGTGCTACTAACACGGCTGGTTGGATTGAGATCCTTTACTAAGGTAAAATCACCACATAAACAGTAAGATCTGTTTACAAATTCCTGTTTTATTAAAGATGCATAAATACCTTCAGGTATTTGGTACTTTTGGTGTTTGACTTATCAAATGTGAAAAGATTTTATGTCCCTGAAGGAATAAAAAATCAGCTTAAAGACATCTGAAATGTCTTAAAGGGCCACAACCACTCCTGCTTATCGTACACCAAAGATTAACTTAACCTTTTACAACATCTTGTCCTTTTAGTCATAATTTTCATTTAATCAAGCAAGCAGTAAAACAACAACAACAACAAAAAAAACTTTAAGATGTTCTGGAGTAGGATATTTCTCTTTATTGTGTGAGCTACACTTTCCTTTATCTGTTTGTACATCTTTAATTCTCCTCCTTGCCTCCTCTGGTTGGGTCATAATCTCATCTCAGATGTAGGTGGACAAGGTGAGCAACGGACAGAAGCAGTTAGAATAGCAGGCATTTAATAAAATGAGACATCCTGCTTTGGAGCAATTTTAAAATGATAGGTAAATATGAGATGTGGCAGAGGTTTAGTGCCACATATAGAGCCATGTTACAGCTTCCCACTGTATTTCATTTTCTCTGTCAGATGAACATTACCAGCACTAACATATGCTTAGTCTACAATATGGGCCTTTTTATATGTGTAAGCTAAAAGAAGCTGTCATGCTCTTTTCTGATGAGCTTCATTCTCCTTTCCCTGCACACCAAAGTGTATTTGCGTTGCTTTTCATTATGCAAATGTGTTTCCTCGTTCACTCACACTGCTTTTTCGAATCTTAGCTCCTTCCAATGAGGAGGTGGGCAGAGAAATCAAAACTGTTAATTAAAAAAAAATCCTTTGTTGCTCTCGTGTCAGTTTAAAGTGGCGCAGTGGAGCATTATGACGTTTTGTCCCCTCTTGAACTTCTCATGGCAAAGAGTGATGAATGAAATAGTAGTAACTTAACTAAATATAGCCATTAGGTATGTTACGGTGACTACTCAGCCTCTCAGTCACAAGAAACAAAAAACCTCTGGAAATTCACAGTTTGCCTTATTTGGGCTCAGACCAGTATAAAGTGCCACATCTTTCCTCCTCAGACTCCCCATCCAGCAGCCTGCCTCCAGTCCACATAGAACCCGGCCTTTAAGTCACCTGCACTAATCCATAGAATAAATAAACCATGTGCACAGCGTTGCAGCCAGCCCAAGCTATTTTCAGCCCCACTGTCCTTTTTTCCCGGTCTGAAATGTTTTCATGAAAAGTGTTTCCCCTCCCAGACTTGAGATAGTACAGATCCATCTTAAACTGGAGCTATAAAGACGTTGTGTCTACTGTTTAACTGTAACAAAAAGGATAAGAAATCTCTTTATGATGAGAAGATTTTCTTTTCTTTGAATTATTTAAAAGAGTGATACATTTTAAGGAAGCCATTATAAAGAATGACAGGGAAATTAGTATGCTAAAACAACTCATAAAATCCCATCACAGTGGGTAGCAGCTACTTTAATCTATTGTGCAAAACATATAAGTTGTACAATAAAGTTGTGAGTTGTTCTTTTTGAGGCTTGTCACCCTGATATCCTGGATTTGTAAAAGACTCTATGTGAACCTAAGCTGTATGCATGAGGAGTTTGTGGGGTTTAATGTGCAGAGATTGAGGGGAGGGTTGCTATTTAACATCCTGGTTTTAAAATAATGCAGTGAAGTTGTACTTCTGCTCTCTTGCTCTGTTGTGTAGTCTCACTGCTGACAGATGGCTTTAATATACAAGATTACCCTCCATTATGTGCATTGAGCTTTTACCTGGTGATCTGGGCAATGGTGTAACAGCCCCTAAATCAGTGCTTGCAGTTGGTCAGCACTAAATACCTCTTGTTCAGCACTGTGAGGCAAATATTAATTAATCAACTCTGATGGTGTTCATTAGTTCACAGAGCTGTCGTTGGATGTAGGAATAAATCTAAGATGTAATTTCGTAAATATCTATATAAACTTACAATATCAACATGGTTTTTCTTTTTTAAAGTCAAGGCTGGTGAGTTTGGGAGTCAAAGGAGTGTTTCGCAGGAGCAAAGAGAACAAAGCAAAGGGCGTGAGAGTGATGTAGATAAAGGAAGATAGAAAAAAAGAGGATAGACCATGACATGAAAACATAATGAGCATCACCATGCTCATGGGAAGTGAAGTGAGGAATACTTCCTAAAGAAGTTACAATGAAGGAGGAATGAAGAAAACAGTCTAAGAATCAAAGGAGAGGTAAGGAGACAAATATAGCATAACACTGACGCAAGAGGTGCATAAGTTTGCTAGCTCAGCACAGGAACTTGTGGCAAGTTCAGGAGCCAGGATGTGGAGAACAGCTGTGTTGACCCAAAAGTTGCTGAGCAATTCGGATGATTTGGATGATGACTGTGCTTCCCTCTAGCCATAAAATATCAGGAAATGCAAGCCTCTGTATATTCTTGCCAACAGGGAGGTGGGCTGCCTCCCTTGAAAGGTCTGGTTCTGTCCAACTCTAAACACAGCTCATGTTGTCACAGAAATGTGAGCTCACTGTCACACACACAGCCACCTCCCAAACAACAGGCTAGGGTTTAAGACCATTACTACATGTTTTTTATAGCAGTAAAATGATTAATCAGACACAGAAAATGTGTGTTATCTTTTAACTCCAATCTTAGAGTCCAAAGTAAACTTTCAGTGACACAGTTTCAGTTTCAATTGATGCCAACACAATGTGAAAGCAACTCCCAGAAACCATCT
Organism: Rhadinocentrus ornatus; assembly: GCA_037177495.1. Classification (NCBI taxonomy): domain Eukaryota; kingdom Metazoa; phylum Chordata; class Actinopteri; order Atheriniformes; family Melanotaeniidae; genus Rhadinocentrus; species Rhadinocentrus ornatus. The sequence continues at coordinate 8,319,276 of JBAMHW010000015.1, read as the reverse complement.
TAAGAAAATCAACTATCACCTAAAAACCTTTAGTCAACTTTATGCATTTATTTATTATGACAGTTACTTAACATCTGCTGCATTATGCAGCTGAGCAGACTGCTTCTAAGACTGCAATGCTTTGGGAAACATTCAGTAAGAATATAATTAAGAAATAGACAATTTATAGGGAGCAGAATAAAACCTGCAGAAAAGATTCTTAAAAGTTTTATATGTCACAGGACTCCTTACTGCATCTAATGGCACATATTGCAAATTATTTAATATATAAATGCAGCAATTCTGCAGGCTGCCTTATGTCTTCTCTGAGGCGCAGCATGTTTTACATTTTGTTTGCAAAATCTACAAATGCATGTTGCCTTCTTGAAACATGACAGCAGCAATCACAGCACAGAAACCGTAACACAACAGCAATGAGCCGGGAGCTCCTGAACACACATCTACTCCTGGGTTAGAGCTGTCAATGTCTGATTTTGACAAACAAAAAAGGGCCAAGCAGCCAACCAAGAGAAGCTCTTGTCAGAGCAAGACTCTCGCTCGGTTTCCCTTTGCTGGAGTTAACTGGTGAGTGGTTTTTTTTAAATAAACACAGTTTGTTGTCTAGGCTAGGAATACCTCAGAGTCCAATTAGCAGAGATGATTCTCCTCAAATGATGAGAAGCACAGGAGGAGCTCTGGGAGCTTTCGATAACTCTGTTATAACTGCTGGAGCATTTATCTTTGAAGTGTTGCTCTGAGTGAAAAAATTCAATAACAATCCACACGAGTGATTGTTCTTCAATTTTACCATCTAATACACTTACTGGTTAAAGAGGAGTTACATGTAAAAATGAAGGAAAAACTCTACATTGTCACAAACGTCCTAATCTCTGATTGTCTTGAATTGAAGCTTTGAATAAAAATAATGAGTTATAGCAAAAAGATAGACATTTGAAAAGTCTATTAGGTAAGAGACTCAGCCAACAGCTAAATGGTATAATTTGGTACGATTATAAGAAACCAGCTAGGCTTACTTTTTCCTAAGAAAACAAAATCACCCTAAAAGCACCTCCAAAGCTCACTAGTTAACATGTCACCGTCATTTTCTTAACTCACTCTGTCCTGAACACAAGCTTATTCTATATTATGGTAAATTACCTCTTTAAGCACGTTTAAGCATACCCATTAGTGAGATCTAGAAGTTCTGGTCTTCTGGTTTTATTCAACCAGGATATTTAATCTCTTGTTTACCATATTTGGGCTACACTGAGTTAGCAGGACACTGGCTGCAGCTTCATATTTACAGATATGAAAAAGTATATCAATGTAATCCTCAGAAGAAAAACATCACAGCTTAGATTTAAGTTGAACTAAAATAAAACTCTCAGTGGAATAGGAATGCATCTAAAGAAATGTTTTGTCAACTTTAGAAGCTTGAATGTGAAAAGAAATACGAACACACACATTGGGTAACTTATCATTATACTGAAAAAATTTGCAACAGAAGAGGAAATGTTTACTAAAAAATATCTTCTGTGTGTCTCTAGCAGGAAATTACAATTTAGTTTTTATCTTCTCTGTGCTCGATTATTTGGGGAAAAAAATGGGGGGTCCTGGAGATATTGTACAGAATCATTGTTTTATTTTCCACGTTTTGGTCAAATATTATTTATTGAAAATAAATTATCCTATTAATTCAGTTGAGAAACAAATCACAAAATGCCTGAAAGAATTTTTAATCATCTATTTTCCTTAATTAGATTTTTTCACAAAGGTCAGTCAGCTGGGATGCACTGCTTTCCTTATTCATCAAACACTGCAATGCAACAATGAAAAGATTAACAAGGCTGTGCATCAAAGACTGCCTTCAAAGGACAAATTCTTTACAGTTTTGCGGGCCTGTGATGTGAAGTAGATTACAGAGGGAAGTTGGTCAGAGAGAAATAAAGGTTTTAAACCTCTTCAGGGGAAATACCATTTTTACTGTCACTATTTTCTGGCCAGATGCAATTTTCTGAGCCCCCTTTGCTCTTCAAAGAGTCTCTATTACAGTAGTTACAGATGAAACGGGATTAGGGGGAGTAGTTTTAGAATGAGCCTTGGACTTGTGTGCTACATAAATTACCCGCTACGTAAATTATCCATCCTTTTCAATTCTGCAGAAACACAGAAAGGTCAGTAAGATGCTGCATTGGGAATCAGAGTTCAGATGACTGAAACACACACACACTCACCAAACAGTGTGTTCATTTCACATTCCTGTACTGGAAAGAATTACTGAGGTAGAACTAATCAAATGTTTGGAAGCATGTGCTCACAAGCAGAAGGCTGTCTCAAATACTATCAACGCAAAAGTCATGATGCAATGTTTGGGTTAAGGATGAGGCTTTCTGCTCAGCCAGCGACTACTGCATCATTAACGTGGCACAAAAAACACAATATTCTCCCTCCCAGCAAGGGACTGTTTGGCTGTGAAAAATTATATTTCTCACCGTGATGAGAACAAACTCATTAAAGGCTTTGTTATTTTTCTTGGTGAACCTTTAAAGCAAGTTCAAAGGTGATCTGTTTATGAAACTTTAAATGGCAGAATGCTTGAAAATTTCACAAGCATAACTAACAACATCAGCCATGGTCCCTTTCTCTGCAAATGACCCAGTTAGCCATGACATTGTGGCAGTAAGGCAGCAGGACCCTCAGACTGAAGCAGCTAAACAGAATTTAATCCATGTTTTCTCGTCCCTAATGTCACACTTTCTATACTAAAAATGGTATGAAATCACAGAAAACATGTTCGGAAGTCCCTCATTTGACAGTTAAGAAGAAATGATTTCCAGATGAGCACAGCATAACCTGACTTACAAACACATTTACATGAATAAATACCTCTGCTAAGAAATAACTACTGCAATTCCACAACTGCAAATGAATGCACCAATCCAACTTTTTGTCCCTCGATACCAGTTTAGATACCAGAGCTCTGTAATGTATCTGGCAGTTGTAAAATATGTGTAATCCTATCTCACTTCCTTCTCTGGATCTCACGAAAATGTGAGAAAAGAAATTGTGACCCTAGAACTAAAATTAACACATTACAGCAGTACATGAAAAGATCTCAATAGCCGTCGTATTTCTGTAGGAATGTAAGAAACAGTACAGTTCAGAGGTAGATTAAGAGAAGAAAAAAGAGCTAATCAGAGGTTGCAGAAACCTGTTTTGTGATGATGCACATAAGAGAAACAAAGGATTAAATTTATAACACAATTCAACACCAGGCAACAACACATAGTTTATTCCTGACTCTATACCTGACGCCAACTTCACCTTTAAATAAACAGCCAATCTGCCACTTCACACTTTAGCCTCTTAATAATGTGAAATATTTACGTGTTATGTTACAAGTCATATAACAAAAAAAAAAAAATAGTTAAATATATATATTTTTAAATCAAAACAAAACTTGTGGATATGAATTATTTATTTTTTTGTCATTCATTCAGAAATGGTTAAAATCCTGAATTATTCACAACCTTTCTAGCATCGCGGTGCTCTAATAGATGTGTTTTAAACTGCTGGACAGTCATTTCATCTTCAGAAACATAAAACATAAATATTGGCTTTTATTGGGTAAAAACAATAGTGTTTAAAGCCCCTCTTTGGTGTCATTGTGTATTACTGCATACTAACATGTTTCCCTGTTAATCTCTTTGGTCCTCATGGCCAAGCCCAATCTAGCTGAACTCTGCTGAAAACAAACATAAAAACTCTCAGATGCAAATCAGCTTTTAAACACCTGCTATTGATCATGTGACTGGAGACATGCTATTTACGGATGATGTCACTAAACTTCATTCAATTTAATTAATGGCAGTTGCTGATATAAACAATGTTCAGCTCCAAATTAGCTTCTTTAGACATAAATTAAATACAATAGTGTTGGTGAACTACCTAAACACATTCCCTCTACCAAATTTAATTCATATCCCTTCTGCACAGGGGATATCTTTGCAGAATGCAACTCTTCTTTGCTTAAAAAATAACCAGCATTAGATGAAAAAGTACACATACATATTTACACAAAATCAAGTAAATTAAGCAGCTCAAAATATTGTTTTACATTAAAACTAGAACATATATGGGCAAATATTCAAAAAATAATTATTTACAGACTCATCTCAACACACCTGAAAGTGATCGTCTAAAAAGAATACAAAAAATAATTGATCTATGGAGTGTAAATATGCTTTTTTTTTTTTTTTACCGATAATGCATCAATGGTAGAAGACAATCCACCGCACACAAACAAGTCAGTTTAACCCAGCACCACAAAAACAAACCCAGCAGCTATCTTTAGGCCAGAAAACCACATGCCTTGTCTAATCCTATTTTGTTTTTTGTTTTTGTTTGCAGTGAAGTTGAATGAATGAACAGCAGGTGACTTTTATTAAAAAAGCATTTCTTTTTCTTTCTTTTTTTTTACATCTTTACGATTAATTTGGAGCACAAACTAAAAATTAAAACGGAAAAAAAGCCAAGACCTTGTTTCAAGGGGCACAAAGAAGGTGAAATACTATGAAAATGAAAAAAGTTATAAAAATAAATAAATTAAAAAGAGATTGACATGGGTATTAATTCTTTCAAAATGAACAACTTTGGAAGCAATATTTTTTCTCATTGTAGAAACAAAAATATCTGCATCCCCTTTGGTAGGGATAGCCGTAATAATAAAAATTAATATATGAAATGTTAAATGTCTGTTAAAATTGAAGATGTAAGCTAATCAGGTGGTTTCCAATAAGAGCAGATGTAGGAGAGCAACTGCACCCCCTACTCTTATTTCTTTGAGTTTTTGACATAACGTGACATGTTTATATTCTGAAGTGACCGCAAAAGTCAGTCAAAATCATGCATTTAATGCCAAACATGCATCCTAAGATCACTTTAGGTTGACTTCACCTTCAGTTTGGTTCAGACTACAGTTCTTAGACTGGTGCGATATCCGTGTGGGCGGACATTAATAATGTACTGTGATATCACTTCCATTTCAGTGGCTACACATCCGGTAACCATCTGAGGTTCTGACTTCTCTGTGATCTGAGTACTTTCAGCACGACTGTGTCACAATTTGAATAAGTTTCCACAGTCTGGTTGTTGTTTATCTCATTGTCTCTGTAAATAACTCAATGTCAAGGAAAAATATACTTTACCCCTCAAGGATGTCTTGCATATAAGTATAGGTTGAATGAATGTACAAATAAAATACAGTAAAATGAAGAACTGAGCCTTTAATACTCTAATAATTTCCTTATTTGTCTGTTTAAATAGATAGCAGTGCTATGTGCACAATTTATGAGCAAAGAGTAAGATTTGACAAAGGTTTTAATGCTTCTGCTTGTAGGTTTGAGTAGACTTTGGTAGCATGTAAACAATGATCAGCTCACAAACAAGGGCGACGTAGCCCAAATGTTCCACATCCAATATCCAAATACTTTCTGATAGTTCCAAAGGCTCCAAGTAATGATTAGGGTTTATTTGCTGGATTCACAGACTGCTGTCTAATGAGAAAAGACTTACCACTTTGAAGTCGTCTGGTCTACAGTCTGTGCCGTGGAAGTGGCAGGACAGCAGCATGTCATTGATGTCGTGACCACTGCGGTCATAGAATTCTCGCATGTTGAAGGGTCGCGGCTTAAAATTGTGGAAGTCGGCCTTGACCTTCAGGCTCTCCAGTACGCTCTCTTCTACAAGGTGTATATCTCTGATCTCATACCTGGCAAAGACATTAGAAAAGAGATATGTTCTCTTTATTTCAAATGCAAATTTGATGTCCGGTAGTTTAGTATGGGCTGATGAATTTTCAGTACTTCCTTACAGTTAATCATCACTGCCTTATAAAAAAAAAGTCCACGTCAAAAGGAATGACTTTTAGCTTTTGAACATTCAGGAAGCTTTATGAATTTTAATCAGTGAACTTCTGACTTTTAAGCTCTTCTCTGCCAAAGCTAAAAGTCCTGAATGAACCAAAAGGAACAGAATAAAGAAAATTAAAACTCTGTATTAAGAGCATTACCAGGGTCTAATATGGTATTGTGCAGTTAGCACAGACATCTGATCACTGTCTTAGCAGAAGCTCCAGGCTACACACTCCAGGACAAAAATACTTAACTGCTGGCTTCTTGTTGCCTCAAGACATTTGGTTTACTTTAATTTTTATATTTAAACAGAATAACAACTTTACAACTAAATGATTAAAGGATTGGAGATACAATATGACAAGGAATTTTTGGCAGCAGTGTCATTTACATGTGGATGCTGTACAGATGATATTTGTTATAGGTGACTCCTGTTCTGAGCTCTGCAGGTGCAAAAAGATGCTGGTTTGCAAAATTGGACACATACAGCATTCCAGCATTTGGTACATGCAAACAGAAACAATGGAGTCCATGTGTTTGGATAAAAATTGGGTCTAATGAGAAACAGTAGTAAAACAACATTTTTGTACTATCAGCGAGAGCTACGAGGAAAAATAAGATGGATGCAGAGTAAGCTGTCTTGTTGCTATCAGAATATAATCAATTAGTTGTCTTGTTCTGTGTTTTAGTTGTTTTGATTGACTCTGTTGCTAAAGTTGCTGATATGTTGGTTTTTAATCATAAAAATAATATGATCATGAACATTCTTACATTGCTCTGTGTGGGTTGTAAATCAAAGGGGATTTAAGATATAATTGATTCTTATAATAAAATTTCTGAAATATGTTTATAAACTCCATACATTTACTTGAGCTCTCTCCTGTGTTGTGGCTAAAAATAGCCCATCGCAGCAGCAGTATGTTCATCTCTTGATATGTAAGATATAACTTTGTTGTTAACATAAAAATAGAAATAAATTCCTCCACGAATGTATATAATAAATGCCAATTTACTATCAAACAAGTCAGAAACACAAACTTTTTAATATTAGAAAGTCCATGTTTGTCCATGTTTTGCTTTTGTCTTCGCCATGTCAGCAAATTCCCTTGTATGGCGGTCCATACGCAGGAGCCAGAATGTGATTAGATTGAATAACAGTGGAATAAAACTATAGGATGTGCTGAAGAGCAACAAATTGCCAAACTGAATGGCGCTTAAAGCTTTTAAGGCTATTTGATAAGGTTTGGCTATTAAACTGGGTTGGATCACAAGTGGTTGTTACTTCATTTATGAAATGACACTCTTGTTACTTTCCAAAATAGACTGAATCACCCGAGAAGTCATTTCTAAACAGATATCTGGATATGAATCTATACCAAAGGTTGTCTGCTTTCTATATGTGATGTGCTTATAGTCTTAGGAGTGTTAACATGTTATATGTGCATTGGCTTTGGTTGCATGTTCATGATCAGTGCATGCAGCAGGTACTCTTTTGATACTTTATTGGATGATCAAAAATTTTGATAGTGATTAATTGATATTGATAGTAGCCATTATAGGTAACAGAACCATTGTTTGCATCATCACAGAGTCCCATTTGTGTGTCATTATATAAACCCTTAACATTCGATATTTGGTTCTAAATATCAGTATGAAATAGCAACATTTTGGAAAATGTTGTAAAGTTTATATTTTGAGAAAAGACTGAATTACAGATTATTACAAAGTATTTGAAGTTTCCCATGACCCTGCATTGGAATAAGCAGATAAAGAAAATGGATGGATGGATTTTGAGTTTTTGCATCACTTGAAATTATTAAGTGCTTCATTAAATATCTGTGTTTTACAATGTAATTTACACTTAAAACTAATGGCAAGTTCTTGCTTTTTCTTTTATCTTTCTTTTGCCTGGTGATGCTACTAAGTTTCAAATTTTAATTAATAGCTGTTCATAGTTTGGTTATCAGTTATATTTCGGCATTTGACCTGCCAGTCTTTGTTAAAGCTACACCTAGAATAAAGGCTGGTGAGTGACGGAGTGGGGAGATGGAGAACCCACATATAGCATGCAGCATTATTGTTAGCACTGGGAAACTTACTTTCAGTTAATGGATAACAAAAATCTGACCACACAGCCTTGTACTAAAAGAGAGCAGAATAGCTGTTAATGTTTCTGCTCTCTACCCTCGCTGTGATCTCCCACCATGCTATTATTAAAAATGTCACCATTTTAATGGACTCACCAAAGAGCGGATTGCTTGGAGTTTTTCTTTTTTTGTCAGAACACCGCTTCAAAAAAAAAAGGCCCTTTCAGCTGCCAGAGAGCCTCCCCCACTGAATTACCTCCAATCCAAGATGAGCAGAAAGGTGCATCCGCCAGGAGAGTTATGGTCTATAATCCTCTGAGTTGATGATGAGAGCTAG
>JBAMHW010000015.1:8298854-8310861 GCA_037177495.1 Rhadinocentrus ornatus | reverse complement strand
CCCCCCCCCCCCCACCCCCCCCCCCCCCCCCCCTCCCCCCCCTTAATACAGCCCCTGCATTGTCATGGACTACATGAATAAGAATAAGGTTCAGTAGCTTGCTTTATAAAACTCAGAGCTGGTAAAGTTTGTGTTATTACAGTCGTCTAGTTTAACAGCAAACCTAATAGCATGCTTTTAATTCCACCTTCAAGGAGGGCAAAGTGACTTCTAACAGTCCAGCCAAAATCCTCTTAACATTACATCAGTAATAAGCAGCCACATTCTGGTTTTAAAATTAGATCATAGATTTTTCTGACATAACCATTAGTCGAATCCCTATAAAGACAGAGGCAGGGACTGTTTTTGTTTAAATGAGAAAGATGTTAATTTGAATATTGGACAAATCTGCCAAGAAGGCACTTATGAGATAAAGTCCCATAAGTGCAAGCTTGTACAAAAACAGCAGAGACTGCCCCTTCAGCATGTGTGCAGCTTAAATATCATGCCATGAGACATTTCCCAGACCAATGATTCCAAACATGAGAAGTGGGCGGAGAACAGTCTTAAATGGATTTCATACCACAAGTACTTTCATATCTTATTGGGGATTGTAAGTGCTAAGTGTGCCATTGCGCTGCTTTTCTACATTGCCAAGGGAGGCAGGATAATGAGCACTAAACCTACTTTAGAGTGTAATAGTTGTTGAGATGAGTGCAGTCCTGACAGAGAGGGAAACTTTCCTCCTTTCTGCTGTGGTGTTCAACTTTTTGAAATGCTGACTTACATCTGAGATTAGGAGTTACAGTCTGAAAAATCTAAACAGCTAATGTTGTCAGCTGCGCCTGTGTTGTTGGACAAAATGATACATTTTAGATATTATTCAAGGGTTTTCAATAAAGATTTAGGTTAGAAGTGATTTGATTTTCAACATGCATTTAGAACTGGCAGCACAAGTTTACATCATTTGAGCTCAGAGCTTTTAGTCTTCAGTATTGCTGATAGCATAGATCACACACTTGGATACCTTATTCTCTTGAAACATATTTAAGCACTAACCACTGTGAATAAAGTAATCTTGCTAATTGCTTTATAGTTGCTGCCTCAGTTGACATTTAGAAAAATATTACAACACCACAGGGCATGAAATCAAAAAACCTTCTAAATCAAGGATTAGTCCTTGCCTCCTGTCTCTATGTGTGAGATATTTTTTTTTCTCCTCTGCATCTTGAAAAGACAGTGCATGGTTTTAATTACTGGGAATATCTGATTCGCATTATTCTTTTATTAAAATAAAAAACACTTTTTTTACATGTTCAACATTGCATGCACAAGAGAGGAGTTTATTTGCAATGCTCCAGAAGTCTCAGACACGAAGATGCAAAATGCATAAATGCCCATGGCATTTGCCATTTCACTTGTAATCAAAAGAAAGCAGATTCTTCACATATACAGTTGCTAAACCCAGATCCTTCAGCTGAACCAACAAAACAGATGGATGTGTCTGATTACTAATTCAAGCCAGATGAGCCTGCTCTCTAAGCACCGGATAACTCAAAAGGTAGACTAATGAATCAACGAGACCAAATCATCACAAAGACACCAAATCGCCACGATAAAAGTCCTGAATTTGGGTTACAAATTCTTCAGAAATAGACTGATGCTGGATCAGGTAAGTCCTACTGATTTAAATATTGAAAATCAGAAACTGCCATGTAGTAAAAAGGTGGAGACGTTTCTATAGAAAATGTTTTCAAAGGATCAAACAGATACATAAACACAATTTAATCACGGGTTTCAATCCACACTTTTAAAAGTGATGTCAATGGTTACCTCTGGTTGAGCAAGGCCAAAAGCTCCCCCGCGTGGTACAGGTCGTTGCGCGTGACCCGGCTGAAGCGGAATGCGTTTAGGTTGCAGAAGGTAACCGCGGGAAAATTCATGATCGGGGCCGCGACCTCATCCAGTTTGGTGACGTGTGGGTACTCGAGGTAGAAGTGGATCCTGTCCACGCAAACGTACAGCAGAAAAGTCAGAGAACCCAAGAAAAAAACGACCCATAGGCAGCGTTTGACGCAGAGCCGCTCGTACGTGAAGATGTGGGAGATTCCGTGTAGAGTCGACCTGTGCGCGAAAACTTCTATGGATGGAGGTTGATTTGAGTCCATGTCCTCGGTTTCTACTTTAAGATCCATTGTCAAGGTGCAAGTAGTACTCCGAAAACAGTTTGAAAACACTCGCAGAGAAAGTACTCATTCACCTGCCATGCATCCAAACAGGTGTAAACGTACAGATGGCCACGCGTTGACCTGACGCGGTTTTGTCGCCATCACTCACGCACCTTGTAAAAAAACACTTTGTGTATCTGCTGGTCTTTTAGAAAGTCAGAACAGCATTTTTTTTTGTGCACAAGTAATGCCCTTTACAAAGAGCATGCATGCAAAAACAGCGTGACTCGAACGAAAGCACAACTGAAACGCCAAAGCAAGAGTCCATCACTGTGCTGGCTCTTGCAGAGCAACAAAGAAAAGGAAGGAATGAAAGAATGTTTAATCGGCTTGTATATTACTGGCCGATTTTAAGTCGCGGAAGCACGTACAATTCTTGCACTCCAGCAAGAAGAAAACGTCGGAGAAGGGAGAAGAAAGAAATCCTTTTTGACACTTGGGCGCGTTTATTAAGAGTTGCTCTGTACCCCCGCCTTACGCACGTCCCATTGTATCCGCAGGTTTACAGGTTCGGTTTGGGGGATTGTCTCTCTGAAGGATCGGGTCGGTGGTGAGTCGTGAGGTTTCTCCTCCTCTTCTGTGTGTGCGCGCGTGTGTGTGTGTCGATCTGAGAGCAGCAGCTGCGGCGGAGGTGAAGAGAGGACAGCGGACCGACGCTGCTTTTGCTCACCTGTGACTTACTGCCTTCATGTCTTCCACACACATAACCTCACATAAAGAGACAGAAAATGATTCAACCATTTCCTATTTGACTGATACATCTTTTTAATTTATTTACATGTACTCGTAGTCATTCCAATAAGAAAAATGAGTGACTTTCCCTACATAGGCTATGTTCCTAAAAAGTAGAACATTTTCTTTAATTATTTAAGAACAGCATAGCCTGGTATCAGAAGACAAATAGCAAAGTGTTCAAATTTGAAGACAAAATCAATTTATTCAAATGTTACAGCTGAGATATCAAAGCGCATCTGAAAATTGTTCAAATCTACAAATTCTCAATTGTCAAACTAAAAAAGCAGAATTGCTGTGAATGCCTTAATGTAAAAAGACCTCATTATTCTTTTATCAGGGGGTATGAGCTGTAAATACAGCCTTAACTGAACCTTAAAACCAAAGTTAAGCTGACTTGGTAAAGCTAAATTATTCTCAAAAAGTAATCAAGAAGCTTTTCATTCCAACAGCATTAACACCTTTATTGTACATGTTTGTGTAATTTTGTAAATGAAGAACATTAGACCTGAAAATAATGTTTGTAATGAACAAAGCTTCATTGATCTTAATTGCATCTTTTCTCAATTTGTTTAATTTATTTTTCTGTGTTTTTATATTCTCACTTTTACACATGAGTAAAGGCGAACTGCAGCACCCACAGTTTTTTTCCAAATGTGCTCTTAAGGTGAGGATGTGTTCACCTTTAAACTTTTTTTTTACTGGCTGAAATTTTAATATGTCAAAGCAGAAAATGCACAGGTGATTTAATAACAGCTGTTTTCCACTTGGAGGAAGGTCAGCAGTGTTTGCTGAGGCCCTAAAATTAACTTTATCTTTGTTCCAAGTGCAAACTGCGTTTTTTATGTTGTGATAAGTCAAAATTTCATGATTAAATCTGTGTTGGCAACTTATAAAATATAATTGAGTCAACAACTTCATTATCATAGAAGTAATAAAGATAGATCTATGAAAATTACATCAAAGTTCACAGCAGTAAAAATACCTTATAAGTAAATGGGAATATTCAGAAAATGTTGTGCAAAACTTGGTATCAAAATCCTCCAAATAGGCAGAGTTCTCTGTTCTGAGCTTAGATAAGTCATACTAACCCAAATGTTCAAACCAAACAGCTTATAATAAAATTAGAAAAGAACACTGTGAATGTAAGATTGTTTTTGTCACTATTAACTGGAAGTGTGCTGCTGCTGATGTACTACCAGATCAGTCTGATAATATGGTGCTTTATATTTTCCTGTTATAGCATCAGGGATGACGAGGCTATGTAATATATAGTCACATAAAGCCTTGCTGAGATGGTAATAGACCTGTAACGAGGACTAGGATAATAACCAAAATCATCTGATTCTGGCATTTTTGCAAAAATTGTCTAAAAATTTTTTCCTAGACTGTTTTGAAAAAATGCATGAAGTGCCTTACTTCATTCAATACCTGCAGCCATTTATGTTGTACTTAATTATATTTTAAACGTCTAAAATGTAGGTGCAAGGTTATCACAAGCAAAAAAAAAAACGTCAATAAATACAACACTTTTTGCCACAGATGTAAGATTCAGTGGCAATTAGGGAATGGTGTATGTCCTATCTATTGTACAAGATATAATATAAATATGAAAAAGTTTGTTTAGTAGGAAAAAATGGGTTTTGCCTAATGAGTAAGTAATTTGGACCCACCATTCAGTTGGTCAGAAAAAATTTGGCCCCATGCTAAATTTCATTGCCAAACCTGTCATAGAGATTACATAGCTGCAAATCTGCATTTTGCCCATTATTCCTTTTCTTCTTTCCTTCCTTCATTTTTGAAGCTTTGCACCTGATGGCCTCTTTGACCTTTTTTTTCTCCATCTGTTTATTTCGCACTTGATTCAAGAATGAGCACTTTACCTATTGCCCAACACCATCAACCCAAAAGCATGTTTAATTTATTTTTGTTGTTTTTTTAACGATTTTTCATGACACTATTTTTTCCCCCTCCCTTGTGCACTCTTAAAATGATTGCATCCGAGATGCTTGCCCATGTTGCCCAAATCATCTCTGAAGAACTTGAAAAACAAAATTGTAAGGTTGGAGCACTGTTACTAAAACAAAGCATAAATAGTTTCTTGTTAAAAAAGGAGCAACAAAATGTGAGTAAAGGGGGTACTAGGATCCATGTGTGGACACAGAGCTGAGTACAAGTGAAAAGGTTAATTGAAATCCACTGGGAGAAACAGACTGCAGCTGAGCTGAGGAATGTGGTGGTGACAGGCAAGAAATCAGCAGCAGACAGGTCTGGAACAAAAAGACAATGATTGACAAAAGCTCAGGGGAAAAATGGACTGAATCAAAGTAATTTTAGAATGGCTGAGTGCTGAGTGAGAATGGCTGGATAAACCAACAATCTCACAATGGCTGGACGTCCAAGTGGGAAAAAATACTGCCACTGATTGGCAGATGAAGTGCAGGTGTAGATCTTGGTCCCCAGGGAAATGGAGACACATGCTCACCATAGCTACATACACACCAAAGCAGGGGCATGGACACAACACACATTTGCTCAGCTTAAAAAATCTGACAAAACGGTATACTGAACACATTGGAACATTTTTTTCTACACCAAAAACAGGGCAGAAACTAGAGTAGTGGTACTGGCTCTATTTGCAAGGTAGACCCAGTTTTCTTCTATTTGCCAGGTCCTATCAGTCTAAATGATTGATGATGCTCCCACTTACCTGCTAGATGTTGCTAGAAGAAGCTGGAAATTTTCATGGTGCATCATTTGTCTGGGTTACAGAAACCATCCGAATCTAATTGGCCTTACTTTAGGTTTGTATGCTGTATGCATCAAAACTAAAGTGTCTTTTTCTCTATACATCTCTTTATTCTGTGGATTAAAGTTTCTTTGAAATATAAACACACCGTGAAGCTGCAGGAGAAAAAAAGAGAACAAACTGCATAATCGATGATAATGACTCTTTGAAGCAAAGTGAACAAAGTGATTTAAATCTGATAAGTTATTCATGACCCCCACCTTCATAATAATAATATATTGTATGACCCCCACCTTCATAATAATAATATATTGTAACAGTGTCAATGACTGCAGGCTTAAAGATGGTAAACTCCCACATTGCAGAGTGCTTTAGAAACTTTCTGCTATCAAAGGTCGGCCAAATGAAATGATTTAAACAAGTGTACTTAAAGGATTAAGCGGTCATTTCTGAGGTAGTGTGATGGCCGCCTAGGCAGCTACACACTGAGCCCGGTCTGGTAACCTTTTTTCTTTCAGTTAATTCAAGACACTTTATTTGTAATACTTACCATTTGTTTAATATTTCACACTTTTATTAGTTTGGCAGGGAGGCTAACTTATTGGGTGCACACTTTCAGTTAACTCATTCTTGTCGCATGGTTAATTTAGTTTACTTTCAGTTAATGTGCATTTTCTTTGAGTACCAGTTTCTGGGGAAGTTGCTGTGTGTGGGAGGCCAAAGCCTGCTAAGTAAAAGAGTCCCAGCTGAGGTGGATCTTCCTTGACGAGGCTGCTGCCTAATTGGACTCTTCCATTCCACACAAGAGAGTGGGAGAGGGGTTTATGTTTTCTATTGTGTTGTTATTAATGTATTTGCTTTTTATGTAGAATTGTGATTATTTAGATTTCTGTTTCCCCTAATGAGTTAAGAGTCTAAATTGTTTATGTTTTGTTGTGAATTAGTTAAGTTTATTAAGTTAGTTGAAGATAGTTATGTTATGTTTTTCCCTCTTGTATCAAAATGGTCTGATCAGCTAGAATATAGCTTCCCTTGTGTGTCAGTTTGTTAGGTCGGTTAGTTTTCAGTTCCTTATGTTGATGTTCTGTTTATTTTACCACTTTATGGGCCCTGAACCTTTACTTTGGAATTAGTATTGTTGTTGTTTTTTGTTAAATTAAATGTAAAAAGACTTTTCTTAAAAAAAGCAACTCCTGTGCTCTCTTTGTCTTTGGCCTCGGTCCCTCACAGGTAGAAACCTCATTCTTTATACAGAAGCTCCCTGCTCATGGTTTATAGGCTTATTGTTCCTCCACCCATATTAAAAATAAAAGAGGGTGTCTGCAGGTCTTCTGTCTCCTCAAAGAAACTGCAGAGTGTATGTTGATAAAGACATGAAGCACGGAGAACAGCTTCAACACAGACTGTTTTCCTGAAAGGGCAAAGGCAACTGAGTGATATGCAATAGACAACACTGTCATTCGCTGCTGCACTGATTTAAAAATCAGTCCTTTGTGTGCAAGACAGAAAGATAATATTTTCTCTACAAGAATGATAGTAGAGGTGAGGTAAACAATCAAGATTTACCAAACCGCAGCAACAGAGAAATAAAGATCCCAACTGGAAAAACAGTTAAGTCAATTATAGTGTAATTTGGATAAAGAATAAAAGAAAACCATTCCCTGGGAGAATTATATGGAACAAAACATGAAAAGAATAATATAACAAT
The DNA here is from genome assembly GCA_037177495.1 of Rhadinocentrus ornatus. NCBI lineage: Eukaryota > Metazoa > Chordata > Actinopteri > Atheriniformes > Melanotaeniidae > Rhadinocentrus > Rhadinocentrus ornatus. The sequence continues at coordinate 8,303,465 of JBAMHW010000015.1, read as the reverse complement.
GTAGCAGTGCCAGACAGAAGTTTAAAAATAAATACATTACAAAAAACTTTGTTAAAAATTCAAACAGGGACCAGGATAATCTTACTTTTGTTTGGCTCCTTCCTAATTAAACAACCATTAGCTAATTTGTACAGCAGGAAAAAAGTGTGATCATTTTCTGAAGAAGTAAACATATTTATGGCTTTGTTTGACCAATTGTTTAAACCCCTAAGATATTTGTTTTTATTGTAACACAAAAAATCAAAGAAAAAAAAATCAGTATTACTGATGTAAGATAAGTTCACAACCAAACATTATCTATAACAAAAATCTGGAGCCTCCTTAAAAGTTTCATACAACTGAGTGAAATGGTGGAAATGAATGTCATGGTGTACTTTGAAGTCAGCTTGATCTGAGGAATCCCATGGTGCCCTATTAGGCAAATAGTTCAACATGTATGCAATGCATCTTGTTTTTCAACCTTCTGGTGGTGCTAGACTAGTCCAACAAAGAAATGAAATGGTAAAAAGAAACTGCTCTATACACCGATGGCAGAAAAATTTGAAGATAAATATTTTTTAAATAATTAAAGACTTTATCTGTACTAATGAAGCATTTTGGTGCTTGGCCCCAAATTTTATACAGACTTTTAATTAGATGAAAGCAGATACTATTTGGCAGCCTTCCTGAAAAAGAAAGCAATGAATCAGCCAACTGTGTAATGAGCTACCTTCTACAGCTTCGATTTTAATGTTATGTCTAGCTCCCTTTCATACTACTGTAGGTTGCTTAACTGAATGATGTATTATGATGCATTGTGTGTATGGTATTAAAATGTGTTATGAGTGTCAGTTTTAGTCCTGTCTTCTTAAATTACAAACATATTACACTTCCCTAAACTGCCACAGGATGTTCAAGAATACTGAATTTGTCTGTGAGTGGCTTCTTTAAAAAGAAATATCATTGTCAACAGCACCACAAAAATATTATATGAGCCGTGCTTAGATTGGGCCCATAAATAAGAAATGACGTTTAGTTCCCTCCTGGATTCCAGCGTGAAAAAGGGATCTAGTTGTGCCACAAGGCCAAATGAAGCTTTGTTAATATCACAAAATATTTATTACATGTAATGAAAGATGCATTAACCATCCCAAATATATCAGCTTGAAAAGACAATTCTCATCTGACATTAAAAGCCTTGTCACTGTACATTCTCTTTTGTCCTGAGGAGCTGTTCTTATCTCAAATCACAGAAAAATGGATTGGATTTATTTATTATGAAGCTAAAGAAAACTATTCCCTACATGTTTATACTTTTAGACACGTCTATGTGGGATGTTCTGTTATATTATTGATGTCTATCACTTGTTGCTAAGTACTTTTTTTTTGTTTTTGTTTTTTAAGTAAGCAGTCAGACAATAGGTTCTCCTCTGCAGATTAACTAACTGTTCAATAAAGAAAAACAACTAATTTTATTATTTAAAACAAAAAAGAATTTTTCATTTTTCAATTTGTCAATTAGTACAAACCTCATTTGTTTCCGTCTAGTCACATAAATGTCAAACCACTGTTTCACGTGGAGTCTTTTTTCACAGTTATAACAACACATCAGTCATACAACATCAACAGTAGTTTTATAGACTTGACTACTAACTAAATAAAGTAGTAAAGAAAAGCCTGAGTATTTAAGAAAAATTTATTTGTGGGATGAGCAGCAGATTTGAAAATTTGGGTTGTGTCCATAAAGAAAATGCCAAACAGCTTTATTCTGCTGTTCGCTCTTGTTCGGTGTCATTAATTGAATTGAATGATTGAAGTTTAAGGAAATAAGACATGTTGATAATTTCAAAATGTATTAATTTAACAAACAGGGGCCTCAGTAGCTTGTGCAAGAACCATTCAGTCACAACAGCCTGGCACCTCTTCCTCATGCTGCTTACCAGCTTGGTCACAAACTGCTGTGAGATGGCATCCCATCCTTCATCCAGCATTTGTTATGAGTCAGCCATTGTTTGTTGGTTCCTCTATGAGAAACAGCATGTTGAAGCTGATCCCACATGTATTCAATGGGGTTGAGGTCAGAACTGCAAGTGGGTTCTTCCATCCTCTCAGATTTTGGAGGTTGTCTGATAAAACCCTGCTCTGTGGGGGTGATTGTTTAGTCCCAGGCTGTAGAGATATGGGACTGACATTAGTTGCAGAACCATATCTCAGTGTCTTTTTATTGTAATGTCCTCCAGTAATGACAAGCCTAAAAGTCATCCCCCATCTTCACACTGCCTCCTTAAAAGTTGTTACCATATCAATGCAGCAGTCAGCCTAATCCTCTTCATGTCTTCCTCACATTTTGATCCTATGATCCAACTGAACACTGTAGCAGGGTCCATGCCCATAGGCACAGCTGATCAGGCACCTCGGGTACCAGAAGCTCAAAAAAAAAGTCAACTGCAGAATACACATCTGCTGCTCACCCCACAAATACATTTTCCTCACAAAAGTGACATTTTCATCAGTGTAAGATTTGTTGTTAAGAAGCATTTTTTAAAATAAAAGAATATAATCCACTAAACATATAAATGAATGTTTATTATGATCACATTAAAAGGAAAGCAACAGCAAAATGTGCACCAGTCACAACAACAAAAATCATTTTAATTCAACATGCTCAAAAAGGAGTAGGAAGAGGTCTACCTTATTTGATCCTACCCCTTTTAAATACATACGAAAACACAAATGGGCTTCCGCTGTTTTGTTTTATATACACTGCTCAAAGAAATAAAGGGAACACTAAAGTAACACATCCTAGATCTAAATGAATGAACTATTCTTATTAAACACTTTGTTCTTTACATAGTTGAATGCGCTGACAACAAAATCACACAAAACTTATCATTCATCCATCCATCCATTTTCTGCCGCTAATCCGGAGTCGGGTCGCAGGGGCAGCTGCCTAAGCAGGGAAACCCAGACTTCCTTCTCCCCGGCCACATTCATCCGGCGGGATCCCGAGGCGTTCCCAGGCCAACCAAGAGATGTAGTCCATCAAGCGTGTCCTGGGTCTTCCCCGGGGCCTCTTTCCAGTGGGACGTGCTCGGAACACCTCACCAGAGAGGCATTTAGGAGGCATCCTGACCAGATGCCCGAGCCACCTCATCTGGCTCCTCTCGATGTGGAGGTGCAGCGACTCTACTCTGAGCCCCTCCCGGATCACAGAGCTTCTCACCCTATCTCTAAGGGAAAGCCCGGTCACCCTGCAGAAAAAACTCATTTCGGTCGCTTGTATTCGCGATCTTGCTATTTCGATCACTCCCCACAGCTCATGACCATAGGTCAGGGTAGGAACGTAGATCGACCGGTAAATAGAGAGCTTTGTTTTTTGGCTCAGCTCCTTCTTCACCATGACAGACCGATGCAGCGTCCGCATGACTGCATACGCGGCACCGATCCGCCTGTCGATCTCCCACTCCATCCTTCCCTCACTCGTGAACAAGAACCCGAGATACGTGAATTCCTCCACTTGGGGCAGGACCCTATTGCAGACCCGGAGAGAGCACTCCACCCTTTCTCGGCTGAGGACCATGGTCTTGGATTTGGAGGTGCTGATTCTCATCCCCGCTGCTTCACACTCGGCTGTGAATCGCTCCAGAGAGAGCTTAAGATCACGGCCCGATGAAGCCAACAGAACCACATCGTCTGCAAAGAGCAGAGACCCAATCCTGAGGCCACCAAACCGGATCCCCTCAACACCTCGGCTGCGCCTTGAAATTCTGTCCATAAACGTTATGAACAGAATCGGTGACATAGGGCAGCCTTGGCGGAGTCCGACCTGCACTGGAAACGATTCTGATTTACTGCCAACAATGCAGACCAAGCTCTGACACCGGTCATACAGAGACCGGACAGCTCGTATAAGTGGGTCTGGCACCCCATACTCCCAGAGTACCCCCCCACAGGAGACCCCGGGGGACACGGTTGAATGCCTTCTCCAAGTCCACAAAACACATGTAGATTGGTTGAGCAAACTCCCATGCCCCCTCATGACCTTGAAGTGAGTGTAGAGCTGGTCCACTGTTCCATGACCGGGACGAAAACCACACTGCTCCTCCTCAATCCGAGCTTCGACTATCCTCTCCAGCACCCCTGAATAGACCTTCCCAGGGAGGCTGAGGAGAGTAATCCCCCTGTAGTTGGAGCACACCCTCCGGTCCCCCTTTTTGAAGAGGGGGACCACCACCCCAGTCTACCACTCTAGGGGAACTGTCCCCGATGTCCACGCAATGCTGCACAGGCGTGTCAGCCAAGACAGCCCTACAGCATCCAGAACCTTAACGAACTCGGGGTGGATCTCCGGAAGGAGTGCCCTCCAACACCTCCTCCAAGGACTCATAAAAAGGTGGGTACTCTGAACTGCTGCTTTGTGCATAAGCACAAACAACAGTCAGGACCCATCCCCCCACCTGAAGGCAGAGGGAGGCTACCATTTCGTCCACCAGGGTAAACCCCAACGTACAGGCGCCAAGCCGGGGGGCAATGAGCATGCCCACACCCGCTCGCTGCCTCTCACCGGGAGCAACTCCAGAATGGAAAAGGGTCCAGCCCCTCTCAAGGACAGTGGTTCCAGAGCCCAAGCCA
>JBAMHW010000015.1:8283898-8298754 GCA_037177495.1 Rhadinocentrus ornatus | reverse complement strand
TATACACATAGTACATACATAAAAAATAATGGGCTATATCTTACAGTCTTCCAAAACCCTCTCAGAGCTTCTGACAAAAACAACTCCAGATGGCAACAGTCAAAATGCTGACAGATGGCAACAGAGTAGTTATATTTGTCTTTTGTTTTTCATTTTATAAGTCTAATACAAGTTCTCTGGGAAACCTGTGGAGGAAATTTAGTTAAAGTTTAAACGCAACTGTTTATTTCTGAAGGATTGTGTTACATCAACTATCGGTTTTGTTTAGCACGTTTTAGAAAGCCAGATTTGAAACGAACCACACTGGGCTCCCAGATTCTCGATTTCTGGACTTTTTTATTCATTTTTTATTTACAATTTGCAAAATCTTTTTTTTTTTATTTTATCTTTAATGTATAAGAATAAATATTGATAATAAACCATTTCAGAACTTTCTGACCACATAGGCATATAAGAATATTTAGTAATTAACATTTAATGTTAAAAGTAATTGTTTGCGGCTAAATTAATACTTACAATGAACACAATTATGTAGACCAGCTTTTGAACTAAAGGTAGTCAAGACAGCACCCTTCTATGAAATTATAGATGTGTCATGGATAGTTTTCTAGATATGGTTTACTGGATTAGGTAAATTTAAGATTTTATCAATTTACTTAACCATATGTGTATGTGAAATATTTTAGATTAATTTCGTTTTCTAACAGAAAAGAGTTGCAGACGCACGTTTGGACAGGTCTGACTGCTGGCTGCTGTCCATGGTGCTGACGGATGCTTTGGTTCAGACGTGTGTCGATGTTTCTCTCCATCCTGCAGGGGGCGCCAGAGCGCGACGATGCTGCATTTCATCAGCAGAAGAAATAACAACACGTGAGCAGCTGCAGCAGTAGTATAAAAAAAGTATGGCGACACCCGTAAGGGTATCTCATCTCTGTCGCTTGGTAGGATGGACCGTGTCCTTAGCCAGACACAGACGGGCTGTCAGTCTGCCAGTGGGGACATGCCTCATATCCACAACCACGTGGAACAGTAAGTTCACGTTCTGGATAAGTGTTAAAAAATGTTAGCTTGTGATTCTGCACCTCAGAGGTCAGCGTCCCAAAGCAGGCATGGCGGGGCCTGATAGCTAATGATAGATGCTTGTTATTGTTAGGGACTTTTCTATTTACAGCCTTCCCTGCCCATCAAAAGAAGGTCTATGTTGCGTAACATCAGAGTAACCATGAGCTCCTTGTCATTGCGACGCTACACAACAAGCGACATTTCTCTCAGACGGATGTGTTTATCAGATGTTATAAAACAGACCTTAGTTGGGTTTGTGGTCTAAAATGCTTGTTTTGTTCTAAACTAAGGTTTACATAAACCCAAAGTTCAAATCAACTCAAGGTGCACGAGTTTTCTCTAAATTGTTTAGCTGGTGCTTAGATAAGAAACGCCCTGTCCGATAATGGGTTTAAGTACTTACTCCGATATCTAAATAAGTGTTACTAAACAGATTTTCAGCCCTGAAACAGTACACAGATATCTTCATCCTGCGCAAAAGAGTCTTTTTTGTTTATTCATTTAACATATTTTTTGTTGTAGTTTTTAAAACTTGTGCTTTCATACGGTGTAGGTTATATGCAATAGAGATCGTTACACGGATTACTGTAAACATTCAGTTCAACATTATAAAATAATTTCCTGTGTATATATCTCTTTAGATCTGCTGTTCAAACTTGATGAGCGCACAGCACACAGCAGCCTGGACCTCTTCAAGAAAGACACAGGAGTTATCTACCGCATGTTGGGCCTGGACCCCACTCATGTTCAAGATACCCCTGAGCGGTTCAGAGACTGGGCCGTTGTGTTTGGAAACGAGAGGATCAGCAGCGGAAGACACTACTGGGAAGTGACAATTAAAAAGTCCCAAGAGTTTCGCCTGGGCGTCGCAGAGGCAGAGATGTCCAGACATGACTGCGTGGGCACAAACAGCTGCTCCTGGGTGTTCAGCTACGCTCAGCGTAAGTGGTTTGCCATGACTAACGGTAAGATCGTTCCTGTGACACTGGTGGGGAAGCCTGATCGTGTAGGGATCCTACTTGACTACGAAGCAGGTCTCCTAGGGCTGGTGGACATCGAGAATCCCCGGATCATTCATGCATTCAAAGCTCAGTTCAAGGCTCCTCTGTGCCCTGCGTTTGGACTTTGGGATGGGGAACTGCTCACACACTCTGGTCTGGAGGAGCCAGGAGGCCTGAAGTAAAGCATGATTATGATGACTGCAAAAGGCAGTGGGCTGAGTTTGGTACTTTAGGAATTTTTCTTAAAACGGTATCTAAAATAACTGCTGGAAAGAAAGCAATATCTCCATTGGGAACCATTTATAGCTTATCTACAGGTAATGGCTAATGTCTGGGGTCCGGTTAAATATCACATGCTCTAACAATGCAATTTCAGTATTTGTGTATGTCATCAAACCTCAGGCCGTTGTGTCAATTGAAGTAAAGCTGCCAAATTGTTATTTTACATTGAATGTTGTGGTATTTTCCACCATAATAAAACTTAAATCAACAAAAAACCTCTTAATTTCATGTGCATACAGTATGTTTAATAAAATAATAAACTGAAACTGCTTCCAGGTTTTTTTTTATTTACAACAGGGTGATGATATCCAGAGTGACTGAGGATTTGTACAGAAATTATGCTGAAGAATATCACTGAAACTAAAATAAAAAAAAAAAGGTAACTAATGGCAGGTGGTGAGAAAGCAATGTGTAATAACCATTATATATCAGAAACTCAAACACTTAATGAGCATGCACGGATGGCTATGATAAAACAAGTTAGTAATGTTTATTATAAAAGCTGTAAGCTGATTGTGGAAAAACTGTGATCCTGATATGCATGGTATTTCACAGATGGAAAAAGTCCTGCAGCTTCCTAATCTTAAATGTACTAAATCATCTGTCGAGGTAGAATTATTGATGCAACAGCTCTAACAATTTTGTAGATTTTCCACTGGAAGCATAAACATTAAAAATAATTTAAACAAAATATACCATATTTCAACATGTTGGCAATATATTAAATATTTACAGCTATCAGAATAAACACCAAAGCAGCATTAATATTTCCACATAAACCAAACCACCAAGTCTGTCAATTGCATTTTTCTCTACACAAGCAACACAATGCTTGTTGATACTGTGCTTTCCCACACAAAGGAAACTAAACCAGCAGTCTCTAAAAATGCAGTTTTTCAGAAGTCTAAAGGATTACATTTTTTACCACATTTTTAATAAAAATACATTCATCCGTCAATTTTCTCAATCCTATATGTCCATTCATTCTTCAGTAGATTTGGATTACAAATCCTTACAATCCTGTGAGCTTTACAGAGTGCTCTTCATTGTGTCCAGTGTCGTCTTTTGCTCTTCTGTGTTGCTTTGTGAGTTGCTGTCAGTGTACAAACTGTGGTACTTTTGCAGGACTGAAACAACAACACCATGGCCAAACTGCATGCTGTCATCTAGGGGTGTGTTCCCCCATCTGATAGATAACACAGTGTGATATGGAGATGGATGGAGTGTTATAGTTAGTAAAATGAGTTAGTATCAGATAGATAGGATGAGTGCTTATTTGAATTCCTACCTGTCTTTAATGTGGGGATTTACTTTACATATTTCAGTTAGGAAAACCACAGCTTCCTCGTGGCCTGAGGAAGAAAAAAAAGGTGAGAAAACCAAACCTCGAAGCGCAAAGAACAGAAATCCATAACACTGCGATGTAAATGCAACAGTCAGAGATTCCTGAAGAATAAATAAAGTAGAGATGAGAAGTGTCACCTTCAGCAGCAGCGATGTGGAGTGCTGTGCGGGAGTCGTAGTCCCTCTGCTCCATGTCCACAGCTGAAAGAGCAAACCTGGGGGGGTACAGAGACATAAGACACTGATCACTGTAACTGATGGGATTGATAAAATATCCCAGTGTCAGAAAATTTGCTGATAGCGAAAAGATGTTTCAAAAAGCTGCAAATGCTTAGAAGATTGACGAGTTGTATAAAACAACAGACAAAATCTCACTATGGTCTGTCAAAGCCAGAAGAGAGTTGGCTGAGCTTTGCATTAAGTCTGGAGGCTACAGCTAGTGTAGCTCTGCCTATCTGAACTGCTTGAACCCTTTCATGAATAGTGTCCACAACAGAACACATCTTGGACAATATTATTAGCCACTTCAGTGGACATCAGTGAGCCATACACTGCCACTCACTCAATAATACATAAATATATAATTTAATATATAAAAACATTGTAATTAACAAGATTGCCTCAATGATAAACAGGAAAAGAAAATAAAAAGATATATTTATAGAATATATATACAAATATAATGAATTATTTCATACACAGTTTTATAGGATAAAAATAAATAAAATACGATTGAAAAAAAAAAGCAACAAAAAGCATGTTTTTTAAAAGTTCAGGTATCAGAGGGTCAAGTGCAGATAGGATTTAAATGAGCTAGTTAAGAAATGTGACAATTACAAGTTAAGGATTATATGTTGAACTACTTCTTGGTGCAGTGCAGGGACTTTCTGCACTCATGAAAATGTAAATGTACAAGGCATAACGAGTTAATTAGTAAGCTATAGTAATGATGGTAAAGTTGACACTGCATAACTACTGTCTTCTGCATCATAATATACACACAGATATTAAATTTGTAATCTTGACATTTAAATTTAAGCAAGGAGAACTGATATTTGCATGTTTAATCACCAAAATGTCAGCAAAGGCTATTTCTATTTCTGCTTACCTCCTCAGAGCAGTTACGTCACCGCTGTATGCTGCAAACATCAAGTTCACCACTGACTTGTTCTGCAGGATCAAAAGGAAATATTTACAAGAATAGACTGTTTAATGAAAAACCTCTGCATAAACTTTGTCTCTGTCTTAAAATATATATCCAAAGTTATAGTTTGTCACATTTAAAATCACTGCATGAAGTTGCAGTTTTTTTCTGCAGCTGCAGATTCACACTTGTTGGATTGAACTTACTGGATCATCATCTGATCGTCTCCTGGGGTCATGCTTCTTAGTAAAGTGCCTCAGGTTGTCGTAATTGTGGAAGTTGAAGCAAGATACAAGCTCCTTGAGGACCAAAAGTTGGATAATCAATCAAATTAATTCACAATGAAATAACATATATCACATTCATAAAGAGTTTAAGGAGGATTCATTCAGTTTGTTTGCAAACTTTCTAAATATACACCTCTCTTACCTGACAGAAGTGAATACCGCGAACGCTGTTTCCAAGTCGATCTAATGGAGGAGACCAACACATCATACCCATGACATTTGGAACCACCAGCAGTACAGCACCTGAAACTCCTGATTTAGCCGGCAGGCCCACCTACACAAGCAGAACCAATAAAAAAAAAAGTTTCCTGACTTGCTTTCTCTTGCTCCAGGATCAAAAGACTCTTAAAAATATTTCAAAATAAAAAAAATAAAGGGACTCACGTGGAAGGCAAACTGTCCAGAAAAGTCATACATGCCACAAGAATGCATGAGACTCAGGGTGTTACGAACGGCTTCTGCACTTAACACACGGTCACCTGTGATTGGACAAATGCCCCCGTTGGCCAGTGTGGCAGCCATGACACTTCCAGACTCACAGGTTACCTCTATGGAGCACAACTGAAATGAAGAAAAGTATTCACTCGCAAAAAATGTGATCAAAAATCACTGGACAAATTTAAACATTATTCCTGCATAAAAGCCAAAGGAACACCAAGGTGAATAAAGTTTTCATTATCTGGAGAAAATATATGTCATTGATTAATTTCATGGTTATCTATTTCATAGCTGTTGAGAGCCTTGAGTCTGGATTAAACTGATGAAGCAACCGATATTCTGGCATAGACCTTCTCACCTGAAAGTAGAAGTCAAGGGCTGCAATCATGTCTGCATAGTCAGGAAAACACTGCAAGAATTATAATCAGCATCAGTACATACACAGAATATTAATGTAATTTAAATAGTGATTTAATGAAATAGAAAACACCTATGATAAAAAAAACAGAAACCTTTTTCTCCTTCAGGTAATAACCAATTGCATAATTTCTATCACCGGTCTCCCTCTCTGACTGGAAACTGCAAGAAGACATTAGCTGTGAAATGCTGTGTATTGTGGAAACTTTGTGTTTTTTAAGTTACAGTGCTCACGTTGCATTGCTGAATCCCACATACTCTGCACCAGCCATGCTTTTCAGGAACTCCATTACCTGTTGTAACATCATATTCAAAGTCAATTCAGAAGGTAAACCAAAAGAAAAGTATAATTAGTAAAATAATAAATAAAGTGTTATCTTACATAGTCAAACCTCTCTGCCTTATTTGAATGGGGCTGCCAAAAGAGAGAGAAAACATTTTCTTATGTCATTTTTATGAGACGCATAGAGTCAGTAAGTCCCTACAGATGGCAGTGTTACAGTACTTTGACACTGAGGCCCACTCATGACTGCAGACTTGGGTGAGCGTCACTGTGTGATTTGTATGTGTTGTCGCTGAGCATGTCAGTCCATGTGGAAACGTGCTCAGGGTAGGTGGGGGCTGTTTATGGCTGTGCTTGAATTTCAAGGACCAGTAAAGGCTCATTACCAAGTTGTGCAATTACCAAAAAGGGATGGCATCTACATTCAGATTTAATGACTCCAGCTAGAAAGGTTAAGGGTGATGTTTGCTGTTACTGTTTGTTGAGGGGGAGACTTAAACTTCTTCATTTTATGTCTCTCTAGGTAGATCCATTGAGGTGCTCTTGCTGATGCATTCAGATTTTTTTCGAGAGCAATTCCAAAAATAGCATAAATATTGTAAAGAGTAAAATTCAGTGTATAGTAACTCTTTTAATTTGATATGAACCTCAAAAAGTATATTGATCACATGCAAACAACACAAACAAACATTGTCCTCCTTCTATGAACATGCAGTAAGAGGGTGGTAAACACCCTCTATTCTGGAGCCTGTAATTGGCCAAAAGCACTCACACCCCTGTTGTCAGGCCCTTCCTCACACATGTACATGACCCATATTTGATAAGAAGATCCACAAAGATAGATGTGAAACCATCACGTGTTTTAGTTTGAAGGATAGGCTAACAGATGAGTTTGACAGTGAGTCACATATTGATGATCATAGTCCAGAAGTCACAGGAACACTGTGCCCAGCCAATAAGTATTGGGTATATCACAGTTGTTGCTGGCATCAAACTTCCAAACTGCCTTTTCTTAGTCTTAAGACAGCCTGTCCGTCCTGGGAGTGGATCTCTCTCATCATGTGGATCTCCCTAAGGTTTCTCTTTCTCCCATAAATGGGTTTTTTGAGTTTTTCCTTACCGCGATGGAGGGTCTAAGGACAAGGGATGTGCTGGGACAGTCCTTTTACTTGTGTGTTCTTTAACTTTCATGTTGTTTGTTACTGATTCTGTTTGTTTACTTACACCACTTTCTGTAAAGTCCTTTGAGACAACTTTGTTGTGATAAAGGGCTATACAAATAAACTTGATTTGATTTGATTTGTATGTATGAAAAAAAAAAAAAAAAACATCCTGTGACTTTTATTGTTAATAAGATAAAAATGACCACAATTTTTTTTACACAGAATCAAAAGCAGCCTTCTTTGGCTTCCTAGACCTAAATACCATCCTGTGCTTGATTAACTTTATAGAACCACTTTTAAGCCACTGAGACTTTATGTCTCTCTTTGTTTTGCCTAGACATCTTCATTAAAGACATTATATATTGTGTTACGCATTTTCTGAAATGTGACCACCTGCATTCACTAAATATGTTATTATAAAAATGTAATCAGTGCCTTTAGAGTTTACCTTCATCAAAGAACTGATGACAATAGCTCCAGCATTCACCATGGGGTTGTGGGGTTTATCTGCATAAGAAATACAAGCATGTTGTCACTGATGCGCCTCTAATCACAATAGCAAAAAACTGCTGAGAGTAGAGGTTATATTCCCTGTGGGTAACCTGCAAGCATGTACACTTAGTTATTAAACCCAACAATATAGGTGCAAAGGTGAGGTGATAAAATGGTTAAAAAAATCTGGATAAAAGTGCATTGGGACTTTTTTGTTAGTTTTTTGCTTGTGCTTGTTTGCTTTGTAGTCAAAACACAGAATTTGTTACATCACAGAAAATAAACACAGTTGATCTGTCGATCTTCTTCATAAGCTTTACTGTAGGCACACTGAGATGAATCCAGTTAAATTTCTGTGCAAGGATCGAACCGGCAACCCTCTGGTTACAAGACGACCACTCTACCCTGATAAGCCACACCACCCCATTTTTCATTAGTATTTAGTCATTTATTTTTTTTATTATTATTATCTGTACACTGGTTTATGGGGAGCACTGAAATTCAGTTGTGCCATGCACAATGACAATAAAGGCTAATCTGATTCTTATTTACTGGTTCTGCCCAGTCTGCCAACTCTGTCCCCTGACCATGATCCTGCCAACTGGAGTTCAGGATCAGGACACGTTTCTTAGCGGAACCATCTCATGGTCTTTTTTTTTATCCTATCTACTTTTTTCTTTTAGTTTTGTTTTTTTTTGGCAGACACTGATATCACAAACAATCATATTGAATGAGTACAGCTGTGATTGAGGACTGGTGCAAACCAAAGAGTTAACATCTGACCACTGAAACAAGCAAAAACAACTGACAGTAGCATGGTTAGTAGCTAGACTGACTGGCCACTGTGTAGTCACAACTGTTTGGACACTACAACAACAGAGAAAATGTGTTTTGCTTTGTTGTTGCTACTTGTTTTTTCGTACAAACAGTAAAACTGAGGTTGGTTACAGAAACCACTTGCCTTCTTCATTTAGTGAGAGTTTGTTGAACTTGAAACCACTTGGTTCTTTTCCCACAAAGTGGTGAACATGTTCACTGCCAAACTCGTGCACAGCGATGGCATACTCCAGAGGCTTCACACACGACTGCAGGCAAAAAGGAATCTTGGTGTCACCCACTGAATATCTGCAATGATACAAGGACATAAGAGAGGAGAACAGGAAAAAACAAAACAAAAAAGTATTAGTGAGGTGGCAGACATGGTGTAGATTTATCAGGATGAAAAGAGGCATCAATGCTGAATCGTGACTTCACCTCTGTCCGTCAATTGTGCATAGAGACACACCCCAGAGTTCAGGGCTGAACTTAGCCAGCTGTGGAATGTAGTCAGCTACCTGGATAATGAAATTAAACAAAAATAAGTGTGCCACAATGAAAAACCACACAGTGAACTAGTATGGCTACTTACGTGTCCTCCGTCTTGCTGATGTGCATTGTCATACATCTTATTGATCTGATGAGTAAATGCTTGAAAGTCAGGGATGATAAATTTTCTTCTGAAAGCCTTAGTCAGCAACATGATGTTGTTGCCCACACACCTACAAGAGGACACATGGTTCAACTGATAAGGAGATTAAAAGAAAAAAACACTGCTGTGCTCCTGTTTGCACTGGAGGAGAGAACAAACATTTGCCAGATATGACTGAAGCACTAAATGCTCAGTGGCACCATGGAAATGTATGATCAAATTGAACAGAAAATTCTCAACTTATTAAGACGTATTTGTTATTATATTAATTCTTTTATCAAAATAAATTCTAACCAGCTAGCTGCTTGTAAAAAAAAAAAAAAGCATGTCTTTTTTAGCACACCCTGATAGTTAACAGATATTTTCAGTGCTATAGTTGGCCAGCATCATCGCATGTTCTCAATGAATGATATGCACATTCTGTCACAGCTAGTTGAAACTGAAATATCTGTCCAGCAGCCCTGACTAATCCAAGGCAATGCTAAAGAGACGTTTTGAGACACCAGGAAAAAGGGAGCGAGGAAAACTTGCATTATTAATATCGGTCATTTCCTAAAAATAATGTCAGATAGCTTTCTCAGTTTCTAGTAGGATATCCATTGTAAACTCTTGGGTCTTTGGGAATGGAAAACCTGGCAATTTTAAGAATCAAGAAGAAAAGTGACATGGTAGATTAATTTAGTCAGGTTACGCAGACTCTACAACCCTGGGCTGTTTTAGATCAGAAGATAAGCTTCTGTGAATTATACTAGTCAGTAAGGAAATTGTACCATTAGGACAGCAGGGAGCATTAAACTTGTATATCCATTGAGCCTGCTAATTTACTTGCCACAGTCTGGAGTTCAACCAGAATGATGCCCTTTCATTAACTGCCCCAGAGACCCGTCTGTCTTCCTCCACTGCTTTGGCTGGCACGCATGCAGGCACGTGAATTCAGTTCGTAGCAGCTGTCAGCTATAAAACGCCTGTGTCTGTCAGTCTCTTGGACTTAAATAGTGCTAACCATAAATCACCTCCCTTACAAAAAAAACAAAACAAAAAGTACAAAAGTCTCTTAATCCAACCAAGCCTTATAGCTCTGATCCTTGTCTTTTAGGAATGGCCGTTTGATACGCTGATTATGCAGCAGTGACATTTAAACAAATGGAGACGGTCTTCTGTCTTGTTTTCACATCTCCCCCTTTGAGTTACAGTGTGCACAAACTGTCCCTGTAAATAAACAAAGCTTTTCTCACCTTCTAAAGAGCTTCTTGTCCATCATGACTGGCCCAACATTGTCATGTGAGGACTGTCGCATCTGACGGACACAGTCACGCAGCCGGGGGTCAGATGTCAATAAACCTGTCTTTTTCAAAGCCTGGAGATTGAAGAAATAAGATATGTTTGAACAAATTTACTAGGAATTGGAGGGGGGGGGACGGGCGAGGTTGACAAACGACACTGAGGGTTTTATTTATGTGAAGTGAACTAGCAGAATCTCAAACGTGTGCACATGGACTATATTATTAGGGATTTAATGCCTCAGGTGCCCACAAGAGACCAGATACACGCTATCTCTCATACGGTAGGTCACACTGACAGTCTCTGTATGAAGCGTGTGGGTCTATTTTAAGGACACCATGTGTACAACACTCCTGACCAGAGAAAGTTTTTTTTTCTTTCTTTTGACTCATCAGATCTAATAGGTTGTCCAGTAAGCTAACAGACCTAACAAATGGCTGCAACTTGCTGTTGCATTTATTGAATGACTGTGACATTCTTAGCTGCAGGGCAGGAATGTTAAAGTTGAGGGCAGCGCACAGGGTGTTCCTGAGCTTACTTTAGAGATTCATCCTGTATGTGACAGTGTAAGCAAGATCGTTTTGTGAGCTGTGTTTTTTTTTTAACAACAACACAACACCCACACAGATAAGATGCTCATACAAGAAACAGTCAACTTTCATTTTATAGTTCATTAATAAAATACAGTGATAAAGAAAAATACAACCTTATTTTTGGTTTTAGCTTCTAGAATAATTTAGTCAAAAACAATGCTGTAGGCTACTTACAAGCCTGTTTGTTTTTTTGTTGTTATTTACTTGAAAAGATACTAAGCAAGGCTTTAAGCATCCATCTCCTGCCTTGGTCACCTCTACAAACACATGCAGGGTAAACATATGTAACAAGCTGCCACCTGTGTTGACAAGCTCATCTCCTAAATGCATGCATGTTTGCAAAAGGACTGAGTTGCCATAGACACAGAGGTCTCCAGATGTCTACCTTTTTATCTTTGGCTGTCTCAAAACACATATCAGACATTTTACAAACGAATAAATGAATAAATAATCTGCATTAATCAATGTCTTTATAAATCCTGCGAATATTCACTCATTCTAAGATCAGAAATGTGATTATAAAAGAGGTCCTGTGTATAGTTCCTCAGTGTGCAGAGTCACACCTACTATATTTAGACTTATTACACAAGACAGTCACCAAACATCTTGTCCACACCAGAGCTTGCAGTCAGCTGGAGATGCTTTGTATTCCTGTTCAGGGCAACTAGAGGGTCACTCACAATTGTTGATATAATGAAACTCAAAGATGATTTGGAGAAACAACCTTGACTACTTAAAGTTAAAATAGTGCTCAGCACGACAGAATAAGAGTAAACGTTATGTGGACTTACAGAGATGAACTGGGAAAGAGGAATCATCTCCTTGCCATCAGTGATGGTGTAGAAAAGTAAGTCCTCCATACTGGACATCAAGCGTCTTCTGCAAACAAACACAATAAGTTATGAGCTTAAACCGGATGGGGTGTTGAGTGAAAACTATGTGCAAGCCTCAAGTTTCATGTTAACAACACTGTGAGCAGTAGAAATAATGGTCCATGACCAGCTGTTGACCTACATGCAGCTGGGTACTGTGGGAAGCCATAAACTCTAAGATTTTATTATTTTTTTATTCAGTTATTTACCTTTTTTATTTGAACTTACCAATAGTAAAAACAAGTAACAAGTGTTAATTAACTTGCTTAACATGTACTACAGAGCTCCTTTTGGTTCTTGGGGTGCACTGCTCTGCAAGTTTTAGATGTTTTCCTTCTTTAACTGACCTGGCGCAAATGAATGGATCATTAACAGGCTTGTGCACAACTTCAGGACAAGCTCTTGAAGAGATCCTTTTAATTTGAAATGGGTGTGTTGGAACAGAGAAACATCTAAAACCTGTAGGGTAGCGATCCCAGAACACCAGAATATAATTTCTAAAAGTATCTGAAGTTTTCACACGGCCAAGTCTTCAGTATATAGCATTTTTAATAAAGCTAAGTTTTTTTCCATGTTAGCAGGGACAAGTTCACACACAGTGCACTCTGAGTTAACACGATAATCTATTTTTAGTAATAAACCAAGAATATTAAAGAGGAATTTACTGCCTAAAGTCTGAAAGGTTATTTAATGGCAGTGAAATGCTGCTGCAGCTCTTGTAAACAAAACATTAATCACATAAAGCATATAGTTCTCTCTATTAATTATAAAGATTTTATTATTTTGTGCACAATCTTCAACCAACTAGCATGAACACGTGAAGAAATGGAATGCACTCAACATTAATACACCTGAGATCAGCTGATGCTGAAATATTTAGTACTGCATCAGAGCATTTAACAGTGCTATTCCATGCTTTACTAATTATGTGAAACCCTGATATAAACATATTATTTAAGAACAATGCTGACTGACAATTTTAAAATAATCACCAACCCATTGAAGAAATTATACCTCTTTTTCTGGATTCACTGGTTTTTAAACTGGAAGATTTACTGTAATTAATTATTTGCCATTTTTTATTGATGCTAGTCTTGAATTATTGATTTTCTAGCCACAGTTTCCCTCCAGAGTGGTTAACCCCTTCATGACTATGTTTCTTAAACACTGACCTCTTTTGGGACAATATTCATATATCCAATCATGTAATTGTACTTATGAGGATTAACCTGATTAAATTTGTCTTTCCGCTTGCTATAATTCTGGATGGGGGAAAAAAATGATTATATGTTTCTAAAGAATTAAGATGCTAACTGATTTAGTTTTCTATCTTTTCCTATAAGTACCATAAGGTTACCATAAAGATTAAAAGTCTGCACTCAGGTTCAAACAGATAAGTTAACAACTAACAACAAAGCCAGAAATCTGGGGGTAGTCATGGACTCAGACCTGAATCCAGCAATCACCGTAAGACAGTTGTGAAGTCAGCCTATTATCACCTAAAGAACATGTTGAGGATTAAAGGACTGATGTCTCAGTAGGATTTAGGCAAGGCAAATTTATTTGTACAGTACATCTCATGTACAAGACAAAAAAACTTTAAGAAAGAAATAATTACATAAAAAAAAGACTTAAAATAAAATATGATAAAAAGCACAAAATGAAGTTCCAGTGTGGGGAATTTAACAGTTGTTCTGATAAAAGGAACCAAATAGAAAAGTTTTTATCCCTGATTTAAAACTGCTGAGAGTTTAGGCAGACCTGCAGTTTTCTGGGAGTCCGGGAGCTCCTACGAGCAGATTTGTCCTGATAATCGGCTCCGAAACAGGTCGTAGAATCGGAAATATTAAACATGTTCAATATTTACAATCCGATATCTTCATGTGTGTGAGGAAAGCCGACGACTCATCAATTGTGACTGTTTGGATGGTGACGTAGAACAGAATGTAGCCAATCAGAGAGCGAGCTGGCTGGGGAACAAGGATATAAAGTCCGTGTTCCAGTTTGTTATTTGTTTAGTTCTGGCTTTTTCTGTTAACAATAGTCCCAAGACCACCATCATTCCCTCATCCTATATATCCTCTTCCATGTCGGGCGTTGTGTTTTCCAGTTGTTACTATGTTTCTTCGTCTTCGGTTTTTGCTATGGTTCTTCTTCTACGTTTTTGTTAGATCACGTTTGGTCATGTGAGATGTCCGGCTCGGAGGACTAGACTGTAGATCATTTGAGGGACAGCATCGTTAAGTGTGTGTTGTTCTGTGATTAGATTATCGGACACCACACACAGTGTGATCAAAACTGTTAAATGCCTGATTTTTTATCTTCGTGTGTGAGGTCTCGACCAGATAAAAAATCTCATAAGATTGAAAAAATCCTTATGTGTGTACCAGGCTTAAGGAACATAAAAGCTTTAGTTCTGACTCTGGGAACAGAAAGTAGACTTGACCCTGATGACCTGAAGGATCTGGTTAGTTCATAACAAACCAGGAGATCCTTAATGCTTCTAAACCATTCAGTGCTTTGTAAA
Source organism: Rhadinocentrus ornatus (assembly GCA_037177495.1). Taxonomy (NCBI): domain Eukaryota; kingdom Metazoa; phylum Chordata; class Actinopteri; order Atheriniformes; family Melanotaeniidae; genus Rhadinocentrus; species Rhadinocentrus ornatus. The sequence goes on along the minus strand of JBAMHW010000015.1, from coordinate 8,284,100 downwards.
CTAACAGCAGGATTTTGAAGTCAATTCTTTGAGAGACAGGAAGCCTGTGTAAGGATCTAAGGACTGAAGTTTAGTAAAACTTGCCCATGCATTTAACTTTAGTAGACTAGACTACTACTACTACTCGCGCAGGAACTACGCCTGGTGAGACGCAGGAGGAGCCTGGCCCGGAGTCACCCCACAGTGCCAGGAGCCTCCAGGT
>JBAMHW010000015.1:8270070-8283798 GCA_037177495.1 Rhadinocentrus ornatus | reverse complement strand
CTGATTGTTGAAAGACCCGAAACCCCCTGTGATCCCAGGTTACATCACTGATGATGTGTCCAGGGGCACCATATGGTGTATCTAACAAGCTATAGCACTGTCCTTACAGACAACTGCAGTGAGTCCAGAACTCTGCTCCTCGAGTCCTCACTGGAAGTGGATCATATAACTCCAGTCCTCACATCTTTAAACTGGCTTCCTGTTTGTCAAAGAATTAACTTTAAAATCTTGATGTTAGTTTATAAAAAACTGAATGGTTTAGGGCCAAATTACAATCAGGATTATCTGGTTTGTTATGAACAAACCAGATCCTTCAGGTCCTCAGGGTCAAGTCTACTTTTTGTTCCCAGAGTCAGAACAAAATATAGAGAGGCAGCGTTTAGTTTTTATGCTCTTCTCATGTGGAACAAACACCCAGAAAACTGCAGGTTTACTGAAACTCTCGTCAGGGTTAAAACTTGCCATCTTTTATCAAAACAACTGTTAATTCTTCACATTGTAACTTTTATTCCGTGCATTTATCATATTTTATTTAGGCTTCTTCTGTCCTAATTTATTTTCTTAAGTTTGTTTTTAGTATACATTGAATGCTTCCTCTTCACCATGCTGTAATGCTTTTAATGTGTTATGTAAAGCATTTGGAATTGTTTTGTACATGAAATGTGCTATTCAAATAAATTTGCCTTACCTTACCTAAAGACCAGAAAGAGCACAATACCTACCTAAAATGCTTTGGTGGCTTTCTAAGATTATCTAATGAAACACATAATGACTTGTTGGCCTTCATATGTTCTCAGTTTGGTGTCCTTTTGTTTATCGTAGCTGTATCTAGCTACGCTAAAACAAATGGCTGTTTTTAGTCTGGAAAAATGGTGAGTGTTTTGCACACAGTCAAACATTTTCTAAAATTATAACTCTGCTTATGTTGATAGAAATGTTCTTTTCTAAGTGGTTACTTGTAGCAACTCGACTTAACTGACATCCAAACTTTACCCTGTACTCTTCGGTGGCTAATGCTAGCAACACCAGACAGCTTAACTTTTAAAATTACCTTGGAAATACTGCTGGCTAAACACGAGTAAGCAACTAGATTTAACAATACGGCTGCTTATTACAATAATTACAGCCCAGTGAGACCTACTTGGAGTGTCCTTGGTCCACACCAGGGCCCTGTTGATGAAAGGCTGTGAGGGTGTGGGATGATGCTGTCCAGATGAGGGAAGCAACAGGTTGCTGACTCCTGGACATGTCAGCTCCAACTCTGGCGGAGATAACTGCATTTTTAAATAGCTGCAAAATCCCCGGGTTGGCTGTCCTCAGACTTTTCAAGCAATGCATTGTGTTAAGTGCAGCTTTAAACTTTAAAAACTCAAGAGATTTGTATTTTCTTTTTTCCCTCAAGTGGCTGAGATGTGGCTTTTGGTCCACGGAGATGTAATGACTGCTGCTGTGTTGTAGACTGGATCAAGTACAGGCTGTTACTCGGGGGCGGAGCTGTGACACAAGCAGCACGAAGGGTTCAACAACCAGCAGCTGCTGAAGTAAAGCTGAGTTTGGTAGAGTTTACCAGGTATGACTGCTTCTACTTTTAAAACTTCTTACCATTAGAAGGGATGAAAATCACTTCAATCCCTCAGTAAATTATTTGTATGATCTATTATGCTATTAAGATTACTGCAAATCATTATTACAATAATTATCACCAAAGTTACCTAAAAATATAAATTTAATAATATTGTGAATTTGCAAATCAAGGGAAAATTTATTGATGAATAATTAAATCTCTACAATGAAGTGACATCATAGAGGGGAAACTCTGAGCATAAACAACTGTCAAATTGGACCATATGAAATAAACTGAACCAGTCGACAACAAACCAGTTCATTAAGTTGTTGTAACACATATTAGATTATTCAAACATATTTTCCCCAAATTGTTATTATTGTGTATGCTCTCTTCAACCATTTGTGCTATATAACTTACATACAATACTACTATTTATCATATTCCATTTATTTATCCATTCAAATGGCAACAATATTTAATTGTTTGTATTATTATTGTCACCAAGAGTATAGATGGTAATGAGTAATGACTAACAATTAAAATATCAATAATAATGTTATTTTTGTTATTTTCATTGTATAATGGAAGTTTATATGTAATAAAACAACTTTTTAGTGTGGTGGTTGTTGGTATCATCATCATCATTAAATTATTGTAAATCAGTCAGTTGTTAGACTTTATTTCATTATAAGTCATTAAATCAAAAGGTGAGCTGGTGTTTGTTAATGAGTTTGTGCTTTTGTCTAGTTATGTTGATTTTATGTAAGTTGTCATGTTGTGCCAGAGAAACTTCTCTACCACTGTGAGATGGTGACACCCCATGGTGAGTTTGTAACACTGATTCACTGACGTCTTACTGTCTTGTCCTCTAGGTGGCACACTCACACCAGCAACCTCTACTCAGGTCAGTCTCTATTAACAGGTTTGTTGCCTGAGATCCTTGCTCTCTAGGGGTGTTATCTTGTTTTCTTGTGCTTTAGACACTTTACTGATTGGCTTTGTAATCTCTGCTTTTAGATACTCTGCTTGATGATTGATTAGGTGCACTAACAAAATGGGTTTTAAATTAAATTTTATCTATCTTCGTTTGTTTCTTAAGTTTTCTTTGTAATGTTATTTCTATTTTATTGTGTTTTCTGTTGTTTTGTTTAAATAAATAGGTCTTTTTTTGAAGACCAGGTTTTCTGTAATTGTTGCTGTAATTTTTTTTACATAGTTGTGTTTTCTGTGATGTGATTTCTCTGGAGATCTTTGTCTGAAATGTCTGTGTATTGTTATCTTTCATATCAGGGCCTCCATGGTAAGTTCAATTTAGATCTTTGAGGAGATTTTTAAGGATCCTAATGGTAATTAATCAACCTCAGGCTCAGCTCTACAATGCACATGCAGCTTTTCTTACTCATGCAAACTGTGCAATATCATATTCAGTCTGGACTTTAGGTGATGTGATATTATCTTCATTAACAAATAATCAAGAGCCCATTAGGCTGTGGTCGTCTTGTCTGCATTATTAGGTATGCCACTTCTCCAAAGGGGTCCATGCTAACCCATGGCCTCTCTGTGCTACTTCTACCGGTTGCAGCTTCTCTGTTTTCAGGAGAAAATGTTTTCCATTCCTGGGCCAATGAATGCCACCTTTGTCCCTTCATCCTCCATCTTGTGTGAGAAAGCCCCCCTCGCTGCACTCACCAAGCCTGCACAAACTTAACCTCTTCCCCCTCCACCTCACACAGGAAAAGAAACATACCGGCTCTGGTGCTTTAAATCAGGCTCAGTAATCTGCAGGTCTGGATAAAGCCCTGGCTGAGAAGCCAGATTTAGGGCCTTCTAAGAAAAAAAGACCTTGACTCCTTGCTCTATTTTAGAACAAGGGTTATTGATCATATGTGATAATAAGTGTAACATATATAGCTATTAGTTCTAAATCCATTTAAGTGATTAGAAACATGGCTTAGCCTTATTATTAGCCTTTCATTGCTACATTACCAATTACACTGTCATTATGCTAGAACTCATGCATACTCATTTTTCCAAATCACCGAAAACTGAGGTAACATATTCTACTCATGCTACCATATACAGCACTTCTTAGCTCGGAGGTGAAGTGCACATCACACCTTAATTTAATCCCTCTTTAGTTCCATTCAAACCAAAACCTTTAACTCTGGCTGTGTGGTAGTGAATTGGTATTAAGCAGAAACATGAAATAAGAATATCATTTAGAGAAACAAACCCTTTTAATGTATTGTGTAAGTCATCTCTTAAAGGAAAAGTTTATTATCCCTGTGCCACCCAGGGTGGGCAAATTCCATTTTTTTTGTCTGGGTTTAGTCTGCACATAGTATCACATACACTAACTTCTACTAACTTCCCAGAGACTAAGGTTTACCATACTATATTTCTTTCTCTGTACAAACTGTCGATAGCAGTTTGCAAAGTGGCTTTCATAACTCCCTGCAGTGCTTTGAGGAAGGGCCTTTTATCTCAATACTCCTATGCCTGCGTGTATGAAGTTTTCGTTTATTGTAATCATCAAGTCCCTATATTCCTAATTTGCCATCACTTTGGAATGAAAATAATTTTGTGTTTATTTAGTGTGTCCTAGGTCACAATGTAGGAAGAGTTAAAGGCTTAAACAAAGCATTTTCCCTCAAAGTGAATGTTCAGCAAGTATTTATTTTTTCACCTTTTCTTAGATTATAATTTAGCGAAAGAAGGAAGAATCTGAGTCCAACTCTTGAAAACCCCTACAGATGTGAGTGCTGTATTTAAAGAGTTGAACAAATTAAAACTCTTATATCAGCACCTTTAAACACATCTGCCTATGTGGATATTCATGGTTCTCAGAAGATGAGTCCTACTTCTAAAACTGCTGTCTGAATTCCTGACTCCAGTTGTCTCCATGACCCACTGGCAAGTGGTGGAGCTCAGCAAAAAATCTTAACCCACAGACCCACCTGTCAGTTTTGTGTGCACTTTTACTTTACCGTTTATGAGCTTGATCCTAACACCTGATAACTCTTTTTTTAATCAAGTAAAAATCAACAGTTGCATGTAGAGGAACATCCCAACATCTTAAACTGTATTGCGGTTTAAACAGTAAGCTTTACAGCCTCAAGGGGCCATCTCTGTGCCTTTTGAGTTTTGTTACATTATAATTAAAATCCCAGGAGTTCAAAATTTTTTGTTTTATCTTTCTTTTCTTTTTATTTCCTAACAGAAATATCTATAGCAGACTGTTTTTATTAAGTGCAAGATACATTGTAAAACAGTCTTTCATCTAACAGGCCTGGCCATACTTTCCTCCAGGTGGGTGCAGACTACCCTCCTGCCACCGGTTTGTATTTGCACAGAGGCCTGCATCTACCCCCTCTTATATGGTCACTGTGTCGAAACCTAGACACCCTGAAGACCCCTGGAGCCTCTGTGCACCCGTACAGTAGAGAGATCAACCCCTCCATCACCACCCTCCTTCCGTCCCTACCATCTCTTCCCCTTCCCCTACCCTCAAAGCAACCCCGCTCCCCCGCCTCCCCTTTTTCATCCTCCGAGTTTCCACACCCTTCCTCACCCACCAACCCCCATCCTCACCATGCAGCTATCCCACTGCCCTGCCATCTCGCAGCATTCCGCGGGCCGTGCACACAGAGGCCTATTGTGTGTGCTGGGAGAAGGCAGTATACAGTCAGAGCACCAGAGAAAAAGGATGTGTGGAGCTAGACTGGCCTCATGCTGTACAGTAACACAGATTTGTAGCTGCAATTGCGGTGACATTCAGTGACACTACTGTAACATTGTTTTCGAAAGAGCCGTGGCAGTGGCACACCATTAAATGTAGCTCTATAAATAGTGTCACTAATGTTTTTTAAATCCTGTAAATGATCAGAGTCCCTGTAGCATGACATAACCACCTGATCTTTCTTGTTGTATCTTTTCACCATCTTTCATGCATTAGGTGGTTCTTAGTTTTGTTTTCATCATTTTCCAAACTAATGCAAACAGTAATAACATAACAATTATCAGTCATTTAGAAAAGTACTTATGTCTTCTTTTTGATGGCACATCAACAGTGACTAAACCTGACGGCACTTCATAGCTGCATTGTGCACTCCTATTTGTGTTAAAAGACAACGATTATTGATTCAGCTGGTAAATTGGTTGTGTAAATATCTGAAATGTTTTGGTCACTGGACTCATCAACATTGTCATACCTAATTAAGAATAATACAAATAAAAAATCTTTAAGATCCCTTGGGGATTAGCTGTATTACCCTTGGTTGCTATACAGTTACTGTAACAATTAGATCTCACTATGACAGGACAGGAGAAACAAAGTACAACAAAGAGGATAGGCATCTTGGTGTGAAGTGATTTGATTTGAGCTGATATCAGGAATAGTTTTCTGCTACCATCTGTTTTAAATATAAATCCAATTTACCAAACCACTCAGACCTGGTAAAGGTAAGATGTTAAATCTTTCTTTTCTGGATGTGGAATGAGCGGGGCTCACTCGAAGGTCATAACCCTGGAATTACTGTGCCTCTCCTCATGACAAAGACCCTCTTTCAGGCCCACTCACCTGGGCCTATCTACTGTAGATGTAGATGATGAAGATCACACAGAGGTTTCATCACACCTCTGGCTCAGCTTCACAATAGCTAATCCTGGTAAATATGTGTTTTTTTCTCAGGGCTGTTACTATCAAAGTAAATAAGTCATGTTATAATCTACGATAAAGAAACATGAACATGAAGTTAAACTATGGATTTCAGACCATTTAGCTCTGTTTCAACTATAAGTTCTATTTTATACAGACATTAGGATTGTTCTTTACATGGATCTTACAACCTCTTGTTAAATGTCCTTGACCAAATATAGGTTCTTAGTGGGAAACAGCCCAAACTGCTTATTGGTTCAGATTTAAAGACTGAAGTCTGAAGTTTGGAGATCAATCCATAATCCAAACGGCTACAACAAAACAAATGGCCCAGCTGAGCCTGTGCTTAGTTCAGAAACGAGTTGCATGAGAGTTTAACATAGGTATCTAGCAGGTAAAGCTTAAAAGACAAATATTTACTAATAGAAAACTTACATCTACTTAATCAAAACACATTTTAAATCAACAACCAAGTCAAACAATGTTAGAGTCAAACATTAGGTTGTCATAATATTTTTTGTGTACAATTGAGCTGTGTAGAAAAGTTTAATCAGAAAGACCTGAATTTGACTTGTAATTAAATCCAGCTGTGGGTTTCTTAAAACAATGTTTTGCTCGTTTGATAAATGCTGTAATTGTTGTTTGATTTGTTATCAAGACAGTCAAACTATGTCTGCATTATTTCAGTAAATGATCTGTGCTTCGTTTTGGAGCGTGTCCTCAAGAAAGCTGTTACTTGAACTGATTAATCAAAAGTTGGTGCAACCCAGAAAAATAGCAATGAAGCTCAGATATGGGATTTTCTCGTGCATTGACACAATGATATGTCGTTGAGGCATAGCTTGACCTGTGTTCTGCTGTTTGTGGCTGACTTTTTAATCTGAAAGTGAAGGTGCACCTCTTGACCAGACTAACCAGGTCAAGAGAGGGAGGGAAAAAAAAAATCCCTGGGAGTGCTGCTAGATTGAGGGGAGGGGGAGGAGGTTCAGGTTTCAGCCTGACAGGGGGTCTGGGGGAAGGACTGGCATTTTGGAATATACGAAGATCCATACAAGGCACATTGGACATAAAACCGCGGTGCTTGCCCTGACGCACTGGGTGCAGAGTGCCAGCTGGGGCCCCGCGTTGGATTCCACTTAGTTTTTGGAAGGTTTGACTGCATGGTGCCATAAGTCTCTGGGAACACACACTTAACACACCACCTGACTGAAAGCCTGGTCTCCGGCGTCCCTTCACTTCTCACCCAAGCTCCTGCATGTCTAATATTTAGACATGTTCAGCTTTGTGGACTCAAGGACTGTTCTGCTACTTGTAGCATCCCAAGTTGTTTTACTATCCGTTGTCAGATGTCAAGGAGATGATGACCGTAAGTTGCACAGCTATTTTTCTTTTTACCTGCAAAAACTTTTGCCAACATTTTCAAATCTGCTGTTGCCATTTTGATGTTCTCCACCTGTACTTTTAGAAGATAAATATACTGTGAAATGAATTGATGCAGTAGTTATAGTGACGCTGATTATTTTACTAGTCATTCACAAAGTAACAGTTGTCAGGCAGGCAGATGTCATGATGAAGAAGCCTGTGAATTTCTCTCTGTATGATGAGTAAGGCTGTCAAGGTGCATCTGTGTGGGATGGAGGACCAGGTTTGTCCTCACCTGAGTTCTGCTGTTCAGCTTTTCCTGCTGCTATTGATCACACTGTAATTCTAGTTTTTGTTGTTTAGTTAAACCAGAGGTGTAATAGAGCTTCTGTATACCTCCTTTTTTATCCTTCTAAATGGCAGACATGTTTATCAGTGGAAAAATGAGAAGTGTTTACATTATTTTTGTAGGACCTAAAAATAAACCCCACTCACAAGGTTTGACTGGTGCAGACTCAGGGTTTTCATGATGTGAAGTGATAGTGTCAGACAGTGATTAACCCCAAACTTGAAGACTCGAAGGCTTTTAGGAGGACAGTAGAACAGAGGATGATCCCACAGTTTTTCTTTGCAAAATAATCCAAAGTAGTCCTGTTCCTACAACTTTTAACTTTTAACATTTTATTAATTCAAAAGTTTAGACAGGTTTTTTTCCCAAGAAGACAAGCTGATTGTGTGACGTGCATTTTACAAGTTATCACTTTAACATTAAGCTTTAAAAAAAACTAACAAATTAATAACAGCAGTTAACAAGCCCAACCCTTAATGGTATACATTTAACAAATCACCCATTCTACTTCCTTGATCTGTTTGCACTGGCGCTTAACACAGCTATGGGATCCAGATGGAGAAATTTAGAAGGGCCTTCTGTTTACTTAAAGCAGCAACTTGTCAATTGGGCACAGTATCCCTATAAGAGAGGTTCATTCATATGAGCAGCGGAGCAGGCCTGCAGGTTAAGTACACTCAGCCTGCACTGTGAAATACCTCTGCTAGGGCTTCAAACACAACAGTGAACTCACATCTTGTGCTCCTGTAAAAATTTGTTTTAATAATTTGAGGCTTGTTTTTCCGTCCTGCCCCATGAATTAAATTTGGAATCAGTTAATCATAGATATGCTTCCTAGCTACTGATTTGTAACATGTAAAGTGTATTTTCAAACAGGCACCTTTTTATCAGCATCAGAGGAAAAAGACTCCTTATTCCATATTTCATGCATTATCATGTCATTTAATCTACTTTTTAAACACTTTAAGAGTTTTATGTTGCTTATTTAATGCAAGATAACTTCTTTTTGTTTTTCTTCTACGCCCCTCCTCTGTACTCACAACTCCTCCTTCTCTGCTGTTACTCCTCCCATTTCCTCACCTTTCCCCCTTGACCCCTCATATCCCCTTTTCATTGTTCTAAACCAACATCTGCCACACCAACTCATCAATGTTTAAATCCCTTAACCTTTCCTTGTCTCATTCTCTCTTGAACCAACCTTATTCTTCGCTCATTGCCATACCTCCCCCCTGTCCGTGTGCCACACGCCCCCTGCTGGCCACCACAGAAGAGGCAGGTGGCTGCATCCAGGACGGCCGGGAGTATAATGATAAGGATGTGTGGAAGCCAGAGCCATGCCGTATCTGTGTGTGTGACAGCGGAGCGGTTCTGTGTGATGAGATAATCTGCGAGGAGATCAAAGAGTGTGCCAACCCTATCATCCCATCTGGAGAGTGCTGTCCCATCTGCCCCGCTGATGCCAGTATCCCCATTGGTTGTAATTTATTTATTCACACACCTATAAATAAATTACTCTTCACACTTGCATTTATTTCCCCCCTACTAACACTTTTGAATATGGAACTGTTCCAAATAATATGTCTGATCAGACACAGAGATGCCACTGATTACAAAGTTTGGATGTCAATTTAATAGTTTTCACCACTTTGATCACAAGCTGTCTTGATTTTGTCTTTGCTATTGAATGTTCCTTATTCTAAAGTGACCCCCTTACAAGTTTTTTTTTTTTAATGGAGACTAGACATAAAACATCACCAGGATTGCAACACTCTCAGTGAAAGAGTAGGATTTGGATCCTGGGATGTACCAGCTAGTCTTCTCCTCCTAAACCAGCTGACACACTTCTGCTCAGTTTTACCTCAAAGCTGCTGAGACACAACTCAATGATTAATGTGACCCATTTGGAGGCTTTTTACAAAGCTGCAATGTTTTTTCCTCAAATTCTCTTCAAAGATAGGACTAAACAGAGAATCCTTCAAAAGCTTAAGGTTTTAGTATAAGATACAAAGTTAGACAAATATCTAAACAGACACTAAGTTGTTGTGAATAATCCGTCAGTAAGTCCGTTAGTAAAATCCGTAAGTAAAATTAAGCAAATTTGCAAAAATGCTATTGCTGAGATCTTAGCAATTCGAGATATATTTAGGTCAGTTTGTCTGTTTGTACAACAAAACAATTCCACAAAAAAAACTCAGCAACTAAAGAAAAGCCTCAGAGGTTTATAATCTATTCATCTATTCTAAACAATATTTGGTTAGCCAGCAGTGCTTTATGAGAAATAAGATAATCAATACTAATGTTCATCTTTAGCAATCATCATCAGATCTAAACTTTCATCTTCCAGCACATGCTTGTTTCTGCTTCTCTTGCATCTTTAATATAATCTGGATGGGTTCCTTGCCTTTGGGTTTGGTGAGTGATGTTTGATCTCTGTAGCATCCTTACATTTGCTTGCAGGTCTCCTTTTCTCAGAATCATGAAGTAGACTTTAAATCAACCCTGTGTCTGAAATGTTTTACTTAAAGTTTCACTGTTAATTATGTTTTTTTCCTTTTCCCTCATCAATCCATCTGCAACATCAGAGACAATTGGTGCTAAGGTGAGGCAGTGGCTAATAGGAAAATGCTCATATTCTTGCACAAAAACAACAAAAACATTTTTCATGACTTCATGAATTCATGACACATCTTAACTCTTCTTTTATTAATCAGGGCCAGAAAGGAGAACCAGGAGACATTGCAGATGTAAGTATGGGCCCTCTTTTGACACTCATGTGTGATGTTAACAAACAAACCTTTTTGATTCTTTTGCTTTCATTTGCAATGATTAATTACATATAGATGTGCAACTCTCTTACTATTAATACTTATCACATACACCTATACAAACGTCACACTGTTAAATTTCATTATATATATATTTTTTTAACTTTTCTAGTTCAAAAGTTTATCTAGCCATATCTCTGAGGTTTTTACAGTCTTCACTTAAGCAATATGGCCATTTTTCACTGATAAGAGACTGAGCACAATATTTGAGACTCTTTATTAAGTGAGGGAAAACCCTGCATTCCTGGGACATAATGAACCCAATCAAATCCTCTTAGATCTTCTCAGAAACTTTGGTGCAAGTTCATGTCAGGCGAAAAAAAAGCAGCCAAATCACAGGTTGAGAGGAGGTGATTTTCTTAAAAAAAATAAAAAAGAGAAAGGGAAAAATAAAACATGACTTGTCAAACAAAATTTTGCTCAGATTTAATTTTGAGTTTGATGTTCACCCCCTGCAAAGTAGGAATGTAGTCATGCACGAAAGCTACAACATCAATCAGTGAGAAAATTGTAGTAAAATGTTGTTTGTATGATTGCTGTAGAAGTATAAATAAAATTTTTTTTTTTTAAATCTTTGTGCAGGTTGTAGGGCCTAGAGGACCAGCAGGCCCTATGGTAAATATTTCAATATTTTTTAATTTTGTTTAGATTATCAAAGCATAAATTAATTAATTTTCAAACTTAAAACGTGATAAGATTCTTGCAACACCTCACAAGTTTTCCTCTGAGGAGTTTAAGTCATAACTCGTTAAGATAATGGTTTGTTTGTGCAGGGCCCCTCAGGTGAGCAGGGACCACGTGGAAAAGCTGGCGCAAAGGGTGATAAGGTGAGAGATAACACCACATCATGAAGAAAAATCAATCATCTCTTAACATCACACAGACTAAATATTCTGGGTCAGCCAACAGCAGCAGATCTAATCATTATTTTACCTGAATTTATAGCTATCTGTGTACTATGTTTTGCTGTCTTATTAATGTTGAGGCAACAATCATTAGAGAATTACTATCATGCAGTTTTTTCACACAAATTGTGGTTTTGCTTCCATCTATTACTTCAAATCTTCTTTGATACTTCCAATGAGTTGTAGAAAACAACCTTCTCTCTGTTTCTTAGGGAAATCCTGGACCTCGTGGAAGAGATGGGGAACCTGGCATCCCTGGTAACCCCGGACCCTCTGGTCCACCTGGACCACCTGGGCCACCGGGACTTGGAGGGGTAAGTCTAAAGACACAGATCCATCTCCCTCAGATTAAACTCCAGATAGCACAGTGTTTCTGCACTATATTTCCATCACTTCCTTGTTCTTTTGGTAAAATAACTGAAAATAGTGATAATTATTTTTCTTAAAATACACCTGGGCTGTGCTTAATTGATCCAGCAGCACAAAATTGTGTCATCCATGAAACCCGATAGCTGCAGGGAGCAGGTGCAGATTTTTTCCAGGTGCATCTTCTGTCATGCTAATGAAGAAACATTCAAAAGAGTATCACTGGCCCATGTGGCACTATGAGATAAAGTTTCTAAACTTACTTGTGTTCTTCCTTTGTTTTGTGTGCTCTCAGAACTTTGCTGCCCAGATGGCTGGAGGTTTTGATGAGAAGGCAGGAGGTGCTCAGATGGGTGTGATGCAGGGGCCAATGGTAAGAAGAAAGATCTTACATGACAGACTATCTGTTGGTTTTCTTTTGTCACAATGAATACATTCATCTTGAAAAGAAACTTTTGAAAATGAAGTTATGCTTTACAAAGTTGGTGGCAGTGCTGCCACCTTGTGGCTGAATAATTTAATTTCAACAGAGATTTCATCTTGTTTTTAGTCATGCTGGTTGAGTTGATCTCAGAATGGCAGCATAAAAAATAATATTTGCTTTTGTAGTTGTATCAAAATGCTTGGTAGTGGTCATTACAAGCCACATAAAGGATTCGAATTTAAATTCCTTTAAACAGATTCTGAAAATACCTAAAAACCTTAAGGATAGTTTAAATGTTTTTCAGTTCTACATGAAACAGAAAATTTTTTGGCTCTGTGTAGCCCTGAATAATCAACATTTTAATTAGTTTATTCATTGTTAATTTTCCACAAAATACAGAAAAATAAGGTGCAAGGTTAACAATGTATGTCTTGTGTCATTGCAGGGTCCTATGGGTCCCCGTGGTCCTCCTGGACCTACTGGAGCTCCCGTAAGTACATACATTACAGCTCTAACTCATCATGAGATTTGACTTCATAATTAAAGAGCTAATGTACAAATATATGAAGAATTATTTAAATGCTGTTAATAATCAAATTCTTAATGCTTTGCCATAAAAAAAAAAAAAAAATACACAGGGGCCACAAGGTTTCCAAGGTGGACCTGGAGAGGCAGGAGAGTCTGGTCCAGCTGTAAGTATTAGCATCAGTACCAGAAGTGTTCTTATGTCTTACAGACATGTTGGTAACATCTGTAGAAATGACTAAGAACAGCACCTACTTTTACTAAAAATATGAGTCAATGGTATAGGAAATACTACCACCAAATTTTGTGACTGCATTTTCCATTAAAGAAACCTCCTGAATTGTCTGTGTGGAGCCTGTAGAGAACATTAAATGAGATTCCTTTTGCTGTTTGACAGGGGGCAATGGGACCCCGTGGACCACCTGGACCTTCTGGAAAACCAGGAAGTGATGTAAGTTTTGATGCTCCTCTACTTCAGAAAATTACACTTCAATAAATTATAGGCACAAAATCAAAATCAAGCCGAGTTCCACTGCCAAATAATGTTTTTGATTGTTTGTTTTGGTGGGAGGAGGGGGTCCTTTTATACTCTCAAGTGAAAAATTTAAAGTTTTAATTCAATTCTTGAATTTTATTTCGATTTGACAGTCTTTTCTATTTATTGTTACATTAGTGGGCTGCACGGTGGTGTGGTGGTTAGCACCGCAGCCTCACAGCAAGAAGGTCGCTGGTTCGAGCCTCGGCTGGG
>JBAMHW010000015.1:8247238-8261768 GCA_037177495.1 Rhadinocentrus ornatus | reverse complement strand
ATATATATATATATATATATATATGAGGTATAGGCTCTGCTGTACAAAGTAAAAATTATGCAAACATCACAGGCGTTAGCTTCCTGCCATTGTTTGTGAGCTAGTCTCATCCCAAGTTTTGTGCATTGATGCAGGGTGACCGTGGTGAGAATGGTCCTCCTGGGCCTGCTGGCTTTGCTGGACCTCCTGTAAGTAACGCCACCACCATCATTTCTATTCATTTGAAATAAACTCTACCAGTGATATTTTGCTTAAAATTCTCCAAAATTCCATTTCATATGTGTAGGGTGCAGATGGTCAGCCTGGTGCCAAAGGAGAGCTCGGTGAGACTGGACAGAAGGGAGAAGCTGGTTCTTCTGGACCTCAGGGACCATCTGGAGCTCCTGGACCTGTGGTGAGTATTTTACCTCAAAAACAAAGTCCTGGAACCAGATGCTCTGTCTCCTGTGTCGACTTTAAACTAGATAGAAACATAAGACTTGCAGAGTGCCTCACAGAAGTCCACATATGCTTTTGGATTGTTTAAGGGTAGCATGAAGATGGCTGACTTCTGGTCCTCTTTTTCAGGGACCTACTGGTGTATCTGGACCTAAAGGAGCACGTGGTGCTCAGGGAGCTCCTGTAAGTAACTCGCACACACCATCAGATCACATTTTGTAACTCTGAGCCAGGTATGATTATTTAAGTTTTGTTTAAATTGAGTTTCCAAGAATGAAACTTTATTAACTTAATTTTTCTGAAAGGTAGGGGGGTCATCAGTCAAACAATTCCAGTACAGCCACCTGTGCCTGCTTTTATTTACAGTTCATACATGTTCATTTAGTGAGACCAGCTCTACAAAAGTTCTGGTTGTTACACAGCTGATTGCACACAAAGGTTGCAGCATAATTAAAATCCTCCTTTTTTTTATTCTAGACAGAAGAAACATTAACTTCACATACTTTTTTAGAAACATATTGAAAAAAAGTCAGTAAATTTAAAATTAAACTTCAGTCCCAAATCACATATAATAAGCAATACAAGATAGCAGATAACTATATAACATTGTCCACAGTTTAGCACAGAAATAAAGGAGGCATTAACAAGTCTTATTTGGCCTAGAAGAATAGACAAATCCTTTTTTACTGGGAAAAAAATATAGTACTGTAGCAGCTGGACAGAAAAACATAAATGGAAACAAAATAATAAAAGAAACTAAATTAAAGGAAAAAAAAAAAAGAAGAATTATCCTGTATGAATCTGTCCTAAACAAAAATAGGATTAGACACTATGGTAATATAAGCTAGCAGCTTAGGTTGAGACAAACTACTGTAGGTACATGATTGTCATTAGTTCATGTCTTACAATTCCCATGAAAAACATACCAACTTACAATGTGCAGTAAGGCATACCGTGATTCCTTAAATGGTCAGTCTTAATGTAGCTTGTCTTGTTTTTGCTGATCTGAGCTTCTTGGCATCAACTTTGCAGCATAAAGAGCTTCACTTACATGTTCTGACCTGCTGCCAGAAATAGTGACACAAGCTTTCTTGACCCATCTCTTTGTAACAAAACATGAAGCTTCCACATGAACAAAATTTTTTCATAACAAAAAACATGTGTATTATATATGCCTTACAATAAATATATTTGAACCCTCATTTTTACCCCTGATTATAACAAACAGCTTTGAAAAGAGCGTAAAAAGTGAAGTTTAATAATCGGGCTATACTCGAGTAAACAACTATTTATAACGGTTACTTCAAATATTTTGCTGTCTAAAGCATGAGCCTTATGGATAGAGGGTGATTGGACATTTCTGCTAAATGGATCAGAGACTTTGTTTTTCATGATCTTCCCACCGTTCAGAAATAAACTGTGAATAATCATCAGATCAACAAACAATTGCAATAATCTTTTGTCAAAGCATCAGCCAAGTGTTATTGGATATTTTTTCGTAACAGTAACAAACTGGACCAGATTTTTGTTTAAACTGGACAGTTTAAAAAAAAAATAATTATCTATTTTTTTTAACCAATGATATTGAACAAAGCAGAGATGCGTTTGATCCCAACATAATTCCTTCTTACTGTGAAGATGAACAGATATACTATAGTGCTGCATCACATATTGCACATGTAAGGCCCACATCCTCAACAGCCCCCTGAAAATGTCACATAAATATATAAATGGGGTCTAGCCTCCATTAATTATAGAAGAAGAACTGTACAATCAGCTCTGTCCTGTTCTGGCAGCATAAAAAGCTTTTTTTTCACAGTAGAGTCTTTGACTTTTTATAGAAAGAAAGGATTATTGCATTAGAAAGCCTTGATGGAGCCAGCAAACACCATACCAAGACCTTGAAACTGAATAACTGAAGCAGCTAAATGAAACCTCCAATCATTAGGATAACTATTGATTTCATGTATCCCACTGTTAAGTATTATCAATGAAAAGGTTAATTAACATCCAGAGCTATTTTTAATATTGTTTAAAAGTTTGATCATGTACATCCAAGAAGCCACGTAGGTTATTTTGATTCAATACGTGCAAGTTGCATACAAGGAAATGAGAGATTTAGAATTGTGTTAGACCACTGCAGATGGCAGCACATTAGCTGTATGTATTATAATTGATTTTCTTTTATTTTGAACATATAAAATAAAAAATCAACAAATCAATCAATCAATAAATAAACAAACTCACAAAAAAGTTCAACCAATTTGAAAATCATAGAGGGTTTACCAAAAAGTGCCCCATATTTAATATATGTGTTCCATATATTGCTTCAGTTTTGCTGATCTCCAGTTGCCCATTACAAACAAGCCACAAAAGACATGAAACCTCCATAAAAACCAACAGTAATTCACATTTTGCACAGAAGATTAGCACAGTATAAAAAACGGTGTCCCTCCTTAGTGGTAGGCAGCCCCTGAAACTCTTAATCTTGGTTCTTCTTAGGTACAACTATATGCAGTACTCCAAAACACAACAAAAATGTACCGTCTAGTGGTCAGAGGTGAAAACAGCATGAAAAAAACCCAACTTGATAACACTCCTTGTTTAGGTTAATAGGTATAATTTATGTTTACTAAGTTTTTTTTTTGTTTTTTTTTGACAGGGTGCCACAGGTTTCCCTGGTGCTGCAGGCAGAGTTGGATCTCCTGGTCCCAATGTGAGTTTAAGTATATTTTATGTTTGTAAAGTTAATAGCTCTTCTCTTACCCACAAAAACTATATTTCTTTCTATCACAGGGTAACCCTGGCTCTGCTGGTCCTGCTGGCCCCGCTGGTAAAGATGGACCAAAAGGTGCCCGTGGTGATGCTGGACCCCCAGGAAGACAGGGTGATGCTGGGCTGCGTGGACCTGCTGGCCCTCAGGGAGAGAAGGGAGAAGCTGGAGAAGATGGCCCTCCTGTGAGTTTAATTTGCTTCACAAGAACCCATTATTTGTTTTCCAACTTGTGCTAACATACTGTACATCATCCTGTATCAACCACTACACTGATTTCCAGAATGGGTGGCACACTTTCTGTTCAGTTTAGTCAAGTGACGCTCAACTGGACCATTTCAAGATTCAGTGTCCTCTGTCTTACATGTGTAGGGTTCTGATGGGCCTTCAGGTCCTCAGGGTCTGGCTGGATCTCGTGGTATTGTTGGTTTGCCTGGTCAGCGTGGTGAGAGAGGCTTCCCTGGTCTCCCTGGACCTTCTGTAAGTTTTGTCTGCAAAGGACTTTAGTCTCTTTGTCGCATTAATGTTAGTTATGTAAGACAATCTACTGACATTAAAAAAAATTTTGAATGCTCCTCAGTATTGTTTTTTAAATTCACATAATCAATGTTAAGCACATACATGTTAATCAGCTGCAGCATCTGAACTGAGCACATTTCAGAGTAGAAACCTTATGAAAATTATTAAGGTTCCTTTAATGAGAAAGAAACAGCTGAAATGTAATGACAATATTCCACCTGTGTTTAGGGAGAGCCTGGCAAACAGGGAGCTTCTGGTGGTGCTGGTGACCGTGGGCCTCCTGGACCTGTTGGGCCACCTGGACTTACTGGACCTGCTGGAGAGCCTGGTAGAGAGGTCAGAGATAAAAAAATAACAGCCAAATAAACATATTTATTATACAGGAAATAATACCAACATTAAATTATTAAAAATCCTGAATTTCTTTTTTTTTTTTTTTTTTAACCTCAGGGTACCCCTGGATCAGATGGACCCCCTGGTAGGGATGGAGCTTTTGGAGTTAAGGTGAGACTTTAGCTGCACATAAAACCTTGAAACCAGTCAAACAAATTGCAAAAAAAAGAACAATAAATATCTATCAGATCTGCAAAGTTGCTGCCAAAACTGATGTTCTTATGCATCATCAATTTGTATTCTCCTGTAGGGAGAGCGAGGCAACACCGGACCTGCAGGAGCCCCTGGAGCTCCCGGAGCCCCTGGTGCCCCTGGACCTGTTGGACCTCTTGGCAAGCAGGGAGACAGAGGAGAGTCTGTAAGTAACATTGAGCTCTGTAAGGAGCATAGTCAATGTGTTGAGCACTGATTGATATTTTTAATAAGAACATGAGGAAGTGCCCACTATCACTGTCACTCTGTAGGGAGCTCAAGGACCTGCAGGGCCTGCAGGACCAGCTGGTGCTAGAGGAATGGCTGTGAGTACCCTTGTTTTTACTGAGACATCATTAATAGTTTTTATTCTATTTCAGTTTGATTGAACTTGAAAAAAGTTTTACATATGTGCAGCCATGAATTTACACACATATCAAACCTTTACTTCAGGGACCCCAAGGACCACGTGGAGACAAGGGAGAGACTGGAGAGACTGGAGAAAGGGGACAGAAGGGTCACCGTGGCTTCACTGGTCTGCAGGGTCTTCCTGGACCTCCTGTAAGTGAAACAATAGTTAATCCCTACAGTGCCAATTTTCATCTGTGTTCCCTATCCTCTAATCTGTTGTTGTCCTTGTTCTGACAGGGTCCCGCTGGAGACGCTGGAGCTGCTGGACCTGCAGGACCATCTGGTGCTAAGGTGATGAAATTGTACAAAAGAGAAGGAAAATCTCTTAAAGCAGTTCCATCCCGTAGTGCTTTTTAACACCCGAGATTTGTGATGATAATGAAGTGCATAGGTTAGTCTTCTTGTAATTCTCCAATTAACTGATGAAGATGAGGACAGGAAGGGCCGCCCGTTTTAATTACCCTCCGCTGTGATAAGATGGGAAGCCAGGCATTTTGTAATTACTCTCTGTGAGGAGAAGTGGCAGACAGACAGAAGGGGTTGTGATTTGTGAAATCACCCCTGCTGAGATAGGAAATGGGCTCCAATATCTATTCTAGATTAGCCAAGTAGTGTTCATGGTAAGAAAAGTTAAGGGAAATGTCACCGCGCAAATCTTCATGCACAGGCTTCTTAAGTAAAGGGATTGAAGTCAATCAAGAGAAACTGAATATTTAAACTGCTATAATGGATTTTTTTTTTTGTATTATCCAGACTTCAGTGTGTATTGAAAGACATAAGAAACATAGTTTTACACGTTGAACAAGAAGTATAAATTAAGTAAATGGACACTTGGTTCTATGTAGGGGCCATCTGGACCAGCCGGACCTGCTGGCAAAGATGGAACTAATGGACAACTTGGCCCCATTGGGCCACCTGGACCTCGTGGACGCTCCGGAGAAACTGGTCCAGCTGTACGTAAAAATCAACATGTGTCAACAATGCGTGTAAAGCATTCTATTTTGGTGAGGTCTTATATCCTTTTTTTTTTCTTCTTCTTCTTCTTCTTCTTCAGGGTCCTCCTGGTAACCCAGGACTCCCTGGTCCTCCTGGTCCACCAGGCCCTGGCATCGACATGTCTGCTTTCGCTGGCCTGGGTCAGACTGAGAAGTCTCCCGATCCTCTTAGGTACATGAGGGCCGATGAGGCCTCCAGCTCCCTGAGGCAACATGATGTGGAGGTTGATTCCACTCTCAAGTCCCTCAACAGCCAGATTGAGAACTTGCGCAGCCCTGATGGCTCCCAGAAGAACCCCGCTCGAAGCTGTAGAGACCTCAAGCTGTGCCACCCAGAGTGGAAGAGCGGTAAGTGGGTTAAACACCAAGGTCTGATAACCCAGTGAAAACACTGCCATCTAAAAAACAAAAAAAAAAAGAAAAATAATAATATTTTGCCATTTAGATTTAGTTTCCAGTACAGATTCCTTCTGCAGATGAAGTCATGCATGTAATCACTGGGCTTTTCTCCCCTCTTTCTCTCTCTCTACAGGCGACTACTGGGTTGATCCCAACATTGGCAGCACTGCTGATGCCATCAAGGTCTTCTGTAACATGGAGACAGGAGAGACCTGCGTCTACCCAAGCATTGCTAAAGTACCAAAGAAGAACTGGTGGACCAGCAAGAGCAAGGACCGCAAACACGTCTGGTTTGGAGAAACCATGAATGGAGGATTCCATGTAAGTACATATACAATGATTATTTATGTTTGCAGACTGATTGTGAAAAGACAGATACTACTGAAGAAGGTGCTAACTCCTTTGCCCGTGGTCCTGACTTCACAGTTCAGCTATGCTCAGGGTGGCCCCGATGCCACTGGTGCTACCGTTCAGCTGACCTTCTTGAGACTTTTGTCTACCGAAGCATCCCAGACCCTCACTTATCACTGCAAAAACAGCATTGCCTACATGGACCAGGCCACTGGAAACCTGAAGAAGTCTTTGCTGCTGCAAGGCTCCAATGAAGTGGAGATCCGTGCAGAGGGCAATAGTCGCTTCACTTACAGCGTGTTGGAGGATAACTGCAAGGTTGGTACAAAACATAAGCAAAAAAAGTTATTTTGGTCATTGCATTATGAGGGTATAGTTACACATTTTTCTGTTCTCACCCAACAGAGACACACAGGCCAGTGGGGCAAGACTGTCTTTGAGTACAAAACACAGAAAACCTCCCGTCTGCCAATCGTGGACATTGCTCCTATGGACATCGGAGGAGCGGATCAGGAGTTCGGAGTAGATGTAGGCCCAGTCTGCTTCTTGTAAAATGGAGTATCACAATGGCCCCCCGATTCACAGGAAATAAATAAACTCGACCATGAAACATTACACACACTTCCACAATAAAGAAGACTGGAAATTTAAAAAAAGAAAATTGATACTTTTTTTCTCACAACGAAGTGCTCTCCAAGATGTTCTCCCGGGATGTTAGCACTGAAGGGCACCGGCAATATCTGTACACCACACCAGCATTCTCTGTCAACCCGCTTCCTGAGATCCAGTCATGTTTCCCATGGCCCACTGTTGACGGGAATGAGTCAGAGCCAGGAGGAAGAAGGACCAAGCGTACAAGTTATGGAGAACAGAAACATGACTTGATGTCACTTATTTATTGTCTAACCCAAGTGGGCAGAGATGAGGTAGGACTGGAAGGGTTCACTTTTGTAAGTAACACAAACCCCCTTTCCACTACAGAACAGCCGCACAACCTCTGTCCCAGTCCTACGCCACCTCCCTCCCTGTTTCCCTCCAGTCACATAAATACGGCATTTTGAATCAGTGTAGACTAAAGAAAAATAAATATTTTTAGTAAGTAAATTCAACCAGGTGCTACAGGCCTGTCCATCATCAGCAGGAGCAAAATCTTTACTGTGTATAATAAATCCTTGGTTCTGTTGTTGTAAAAGTCTGTGTTTATAAACAACCAGATGGTTTTATATATATTTCCACATTGTGTGTGTACATGTGTCTATATGCACACCAACACTTTTTGGAAAGTGAGGTTACATTTGGGATGTAAGTTTAAATGTGTTGCCCATCAGAAGGAGGCCCAGCTCTCATCCAAAAATTATATTAGCTCTGAAAATTTTGAGGGAAATTGATTTAGCTTTTTTCTTCTAGTCATCCAGATTGTTTGAAGCTACCTCACGGTGAAAAAACAATATGCAAATGTTGAGTTGAAATCTGAGCTGACCAAAAAATTAGCTTTCAGATGGATCTGGGGCTGAACGGCCATCTTTGTTTTGGGTTGCTCCCTCCTCAGAAGGTGCTATGAGTCCCCCCTCACCTCCCATCCTTGATTCCCACTAGCCTCACACCACACACTCACACTCCACCCTGGAGGAAGGGTGCAGTCGGGTTAAGACAGGGGAGACAGGAGCCTCATTTGGGCCCCTGCAGCTGAACGTGGGAATCTGGGGACAGTCGCTCAAAAACAAACCAGGGTGGGTTGTCTCTGTGTGTGTGAGGACGTGTACATTTTTTTTAAGTAATTTTATCATGATCATTTTTGTTTTTATTTTGTTACACCTCTAATTGATGTAAATTGGAAAATAAAAGAAAAGCCTAATTCAGAATGAAGCTGATTTTTAACTGAGTTTTGAATAAAAACAGAAATGGTGTGGGGACGTTTTTCTTCTTTCAACAGAACCATTCATGTGTGCTTAAATGTTTTTTTCCCTTTGTTTTTTGTTAACTTGTATTTCTTAAAGTCGGATACTCTAGACTGTGAGTGTGTGTGAATGCATGTGTGTGAAAGTTTAAGAATGTGAAGCAAGTGTGTGTTTTCTTATGGCAGAATCTCATAACTAAAAACAACAAAAAATAATGTATTCATTGTGCGGATTAAGGGTGGGGCTGGGTGTAGTTGGCTCCTGCTTGTCTGAGCTAATGGACATAAATAAAGACATACTATTGACTGAATTCAAGCATTTTGTAGGGTAGTGGTGCACAGAACAGCTGCATCACTACTTGTCTGTACTGTGGCCTGCTTTCTCTCCGGTCTGTCCTGAGTAATAAAAGCTTGACTGAAGCTTTCAGAGACACATTCTTATTAAAAAACATTCTCATATACAGATTAGATTTAGTCTACTTTCCAGTTGAAGATAGAAAATACAGATGACAAAATATGTTTAAATAAGATACTCTAGGGTGATTAAAAAAAAGGGATGCTACACGCAAAATCCTGCATTAACAGATGTCATCAGGAAATAACCATTAATGGTGAGCTGATTAAGCGAGTCATGCACCCTAAAATGGACTGAGCAGGTATTGCAAATGCATGAATAATGAAAAAATCCCCCATTGTTTTTGTGCATGTACTTCAAACTTCACTTGCATTGTGGGTAATGTAGGCATGAACTTTTGAGGACGAAGTGTGGAATTAATTTGATACTAGACACATTCAGAATTCACTCCCTCTCCTAATTTTCTTCAGTATGTGCAAAAAACACAATCATAACTAAATTTTACCATTAAACACAATTTCCTCTGGAATAAATATTCTGATTCTAGACAGTAAAGTTGCCAACTGGCTGCCAGACTTCATGTCAAGCTAAGTGATCCTCCACTATTGTTTAGTCTTTTGTAGTGTCAAAATGTAGTTATAAGACCTGATTTGTGTTTATGGCGGAACCAGGACATTGGTTGTAGAATTATATCTGTAATTGATTAAAAGATGTATTTGGTTAATTTCAACATAATATTGACTGTTATCTGAACTGAGTTCTGCTGATTTCGATGCCTGGGTAACAAAGTAAGCCAGCACATACTGTGGCGTTTTAACTACTAATCTTTGCCTGGGACAATGTAACTTTTCTCCCAAATATGTATTTTAGAGTTTTTCAAAATGATTCAGCAGTTCATCTTATAATGGGGTGTGTTTTATAAAGCACATTTTGTTAGCCTCATATAATTTCCTAAGTCATACTTTAAGGTGTTATAAGCAATAATGCAATCAATCAGCAATATTGAGTGAGTCCGGTTAGAAATCACAATTTAGTCAAAATATAGGCAGCTCTGCTATGAGGCCAACGATTTGAAGATTGTTTACTGGGAACATCTCATACTCTGAAATGCAATAAGCACATAGCGTTTAACTGTCCACTGGAACCTTGTATAGGACTCTTATGAGGTTCTCACAATCTCACAGTCAATTTACTTTAAACATTTGAAAAAATAGGAAAAAAAAAGGGAAAACTTTATTGCAAAGTAAAACTTTACTACACCACTTTATGAACAATCTGCAGAAATAGATGATTTGCAATTACAGGATTTTGGTACATTAAGAGATGAGCTCTGTAAAGAGAGACTGACTGGAAAAGTCAGCAGCTCTTTCTTGTGGGTGAGGCAGGGACGGACTCCCACTGAGGCCAACATGGGGAATGGCAGTGCTCAAGAAGTAGAAAGGCACGTGAGTAATTCTTCCACTGGACCAACACTGTGGACAGAAACAGAAACATCACTGTGGAGCACATGCTCAACAGAGAGAGAAAGCATGAATATATCAGGGTTTGGTAAATAATATACGTGTGCATCATTGTGGGAGTATGTAGGAACAACCAGTCTTGTCCAGCTCTTGCAGCTGGCAGTACAGTTCAATGATCTGAATCAGTTTGAAACTGATTAAATACACTCCTGTGGGGACAATCTACTCTTAATAGTCCACAATCGTACACAAAAACATTCATCCATATGCAGGAAGGTGAAATGTTTTTAGTCTGGTTTTTGGGAGAAAAAAGACGGGAACTTTTGAGGATGTGCAGATGTTCTATTTCTGGCTGAAGTCACAAAATTATTTCCTAAACGTAAATGAAGTAACAATAAAAGTGAAAATATATAAATATATACTTACCACAGTGAGTAGAGCCCCGTGGCGGAAATTTGGGTGGAACTGCATTAGTCGTGGCTCCACACCTGGCTCCCCTTGAACAAAACCACTAAACAAGAAGGAATATTTAGCACATGCAGGTCGCGTTGACAGTAATAAAGAAGAAAAGCAACATTTGTGAGTTCTACTTTAAAGTGCCAACTTAAATCAAACTACAAACCATGGCAACAACTCGAACACAGGGTTGGCTCTCGTCTTGAACACAGCAATTATTGCTGGTCGGTCCCCTGCTTGTGGATCACCTGAGAAAACAAATTAAACTGTGATGATTCATCAAAACTTAAATACTGGTGGGCTTCATGAGGACGAACAGAAGAAATGTGGGACCTTTAAGAAGCACTGCAAGTCTCTCTCCTCTTGGATCCCAGGCTAGAGACTGAATGTCTCCCCCAACACTAGCAGACAGATGAGAAGAGGATGATGTGACACATGTAGCTATAGTGAGACCAAACCTACAAATTAAATGTATGTAATGTACTGAAACACAGTACTTTCTCACATATTACTTGCCACTAGTGCATATTTAAAATTGATGCAAGTGGCAGCAGCATATTATTTCATTTTAAATCCCTGAAGGATGTTTTGTCTGCCAGTTTATGCTAAACAAATACAAAAAAATGTTTTCAAGCTATTTTGACCTCTGACTTCATAATAATTAGGCTAAAAGGTGACTAATAAGTTTATTTAAGCACTCTTACATGATGTCTCCATCTGGTGTGTTAAAGGTTGTCTCTGATAGGTCAGCTACGACAGCTGCTGCCTGCGGCCCTTTTGATGTACCTGTAGGTACTCCTGCTGAACACAATGTCACTGATTACTTGTGATGCAACTTGAGAAAAGCAAAACAATTTTAACAGGAAAAATCCATTTCAGGGTATTTGTGCACCAATTTGGACGGCTAACCTGGTATGCCAGTGAAAGTCAGAGCATAGATGACCGTCTCCCCCTGAACAGTGAAAAGAAGTCGACTTCCATCTGGACTCCAACAACCAGACTGACCAAAAGACATTTGATTTAGAAAATATTTTGTCACTGAACTGAACAATAGCTTCAAACAGTGATGAGTGTTACCTGGCAGCGCCCTTTCACACATGGCCAACGCTCACAAGTCCACATCCTGGTCTCCCAAACCCTGAAGAAAGAAATTTTTATTTCTCATTTATGCATAAAAGCTTCCTCTCCCCTTATTTTCTTATTGAAATACCTGCTTAACTTCAGACTATGCTGCTAATTCCTCAAATGTTCATAAATATTCATGAAAGTTAAGCGGGCCTCTATTACAACACAGCAAGTAGCTGACTGCTGCAGTTCACACGGTCTCAACTCAAACTGCGTTTTACTTCAAAAAACTTTTTGCCAAACCTGAAAAGAGCTGACGGCGTGGAGGCCAGGACGTGGCTGCCGTCTGGTGACCAGGACAGGAAGGTGACACCACCTCCTCCAACACGCTGAAGTGGTACGCAGCTCTCTGCAGCAACATCCCAAACCTGAAAGATGCAATTATATCAAAGGTACAATAACAACAACAGATTTGATTAACAAAGACTTTTGTTAGCTGCTTCAAACCATCATTGCTGTGTCCACTGGGGAGGCCGACACAAGAAGAGATCCACTCGGAGACCAAGCGATGGATGTAACAGGAGAGTGGCCGGGATGGGACAGGACTTGAGCACAACCAGAAGAAGGCCTGAACAGGTCAACAAGAAGGGGAGAGGGGGTGGAGGAATGATAAAGCACAAAAGCAGCTTAGAAAAGATGCATTGAGATGTTGAATGTGTCTACAAATCCAAAGCAGGACAACTGTTTTGAAGTTTATTTGCACAATTACCAATTTATTGGTTACAAATGGTTCTAAGGTTGAAGACAACAAGACATAAAATCTAGTCCTAACTAGCTTTTAAAACTAAATATGACATCAGATTATCAAATAACAGACAACACATGACATATTACACTGTGTCAGTATCTATAAAAACTAACCCAGGCAGTGCATGATCAATACACTAATACTTCCATAAATTGAGAGGGTAAGAAGTAGACAGGAGCCATTAGATTATTTGCCTACCCCTGCAACTAATACGGTTGACTTCAAAAACTGAGTACCCCAAATGTAATCAAAACAAATGTACAAAACAAGTTCAAGTGTGAAATGACCTTTTAGCATTATAACAACTAAGATAGGTTGATAAGAAATTTGTCATAATTTAGTTCTTTATTGTATTGTTGTGGCAAAACTGATGACAGCATTCTGCTGTGTTGCAGGAAATGAAAGAAAATATTACCAAGTAAAATTCTGTGACTAGGCTGAAGTAGAGGGAAACGAGAGATAGATAGGTCTGAATGCAAGGAACATAGGCTTACCTTCATCTGTTTTAACTGATTCTAACGTAAAATAAAATAGGCTACCTTATTCTGCAGTCTGCAAATAAATTAATGCTGGGGTCAGTTTATGCTACATTTAGAATATCTTCCTGCTATGACACTGAGGCTGATCTGGCAGCGTCTGGCATACATAACTAGTCTTTTACAACTGAAATGAGAACTCATCTGTATATAAAAAAAAAATTGTTAAAAAAGCACATGCATTAAAGGTAGGTCAACATCTCCTGTGTGCAAGAAAAAGATTATTCATCCAGGAAGTCTGAAGAAGTGACAGGTGCATTTCCACAATGCACAGTAGGACAAGGTAAAGACAAGGTATGGTTGTCCTATTCACATGATAGTCGTGCATTATCACTGCAAAAAAGTCCTCCCTGTTTAACAGTTTCCCTTCTCTGTTCGAGTTCATAGCAGTGGTTCCTTTGGCGCTGTTTCTGCCTGCTACACAAAAGCAGGGCTGTGCCAACTGATAACTACTGTGTGCCACCAACAGCATCAACAGCAATGAAAGCAATCTCAGTCCAGAAGAATATTGACCCACCCCAACGGAACTTATTCCCCAATCGAGCCAAGTCTAGCAGAATACCCTGGGGTGAATGCACCCTTACAGACAACCTGGTCATTACGCACCTGGTTGACAGTGAGCAGGGGTCCACATGCCAGACCAGTAAACAGTTCTGACATGCAACCGCGAGCGCAGATGCACACAGTGGCTTCCATTGCACTGCTGCAACACTCCTCTGTAGACGGTGCTTCAGTGTTGGAGTTGTGGCACTGAGGGAGAAGGACAAGTAACAATACTGTCACAAAATCACTGAGAGGTCAAAGAAAATCACTTACCTGAGGCTTACTGAGGAGTCTTGACTAAAGCTGTGATCTGTTTATAATTGACAATTATTTGCCAGATTATATTTAATTGTTAAATAATGGTAACCCAATTTTGATTAAAAGTTACAACTAAAGTTAATCTGTGTAATTGCACAATTGGAAATAACACAAAACATAACTTCCAACAGAACTATAAACTGTAGCGGTTATTTTGGCCTCTGAGTGCCCTTTTAAACTTTTAGCAATGATACCTTTTGGGGTTGTAGATCTTGATTGAATCGTCCAACAAGGCTACACCAAATTTATCAGTGTGAGGATGCCAGGCAAAGGCTCGAACTACACAGTCGGACCTGGTAATACAGGAAGGATTACAGGCCAGGAAGGTCACTATTCCAATGAACAACACGTAAAAGTATCACAAATGTACTTGAAAATGACATCATTTCAAATAATAACACAAAGTTTCAATTAGCAACTAATTAAACTATCATTTTCACTGAGCATTAAACACCAATTTTGAATTAATATACATTTATAAATAAAAACATGTTTGTATTAAACCACAGTTCAGTGCTAAGGAGAAAAAATTATAATAGTTTCAAACATCCATCCATTATCTGCCGCTTATCCGGAGTCGGGTCGCGGGGGCAGCTGCCTAAGCAGGGAAACCCAGACTTC
>JBAMHW010000015.1:8231732-8242686 GCA_037177495.1 Rhadinocentrus ornatus | reverse complement strand
AAGAAAGAAAGAAAGAAAGAAAGAAAGAAAGAAAGAAAGAAAGAAAGAAAGAAAGAAAGAAAGAAAGAAAGAAACTCGTCAAAGTCATTACTGTGTACCACCCCAGCCGTTTCTTTTCATGTATCTTATACCAAGATTAAAAGGATTTAAAAACGTCCAAACATTGACCTAAAATGGATCCAACATTGCGCTGTTTCCTCAATTCTTATTTAATTAACTGATATGTTTTGCAAAAATTTGCTGTGTTTTCTATAAAATTATAATGTTATTTTTATTTTCCATATGTTGTTTTTTGACACCATATGTATGTATGAAATGCCATCATGTTTCCGGTTTGGAAAAATGGAACTATCAAATTCATACAATATGTCTTTGACATATTGTATGAATTTTTTTTTTGTGAAATTTCTGGGTGTCCTGAATATTAATGTTTAATTTTGTGATGTTATGTTCCTATGTTTTCTAAAATACTGTTTTGTTTATGTGCATTTAAAACGTAATATTTTCTTCTGTTTTTATTGTTTGTCGTTAAGTGTAATCTGTATATCATAAAAAAAAATGTTACACTCTGTTTTTTGAAAAGTTGTGTTTTCCTCAAACACAGCTGAGCAACAGAAGCAGCGGAAGCAACATCGGTGCGCCCCCTCGCGGCGTAACTTTCCTTTCCGTGACGTCAATTCAGCACTGGGAAGGAGACAGCTCCCTCCCCCCAAAAAACCCTGCGCGCCTCACGTTGCATGGGTCCCCGGTTATTGATAATACAATTTACCCGCTGGGATCCATCCCAGTAACGTGAAACTCGTGGATATAGGCACTGGAAATGCGAGAAGCAACCCGGAACGAAGGCAAACAACGATTAGCTCATTAACACGAACAAATAGAAAGACGAGCCCACCCCTTCACTTGACAACGCGACATCAACCAGGGAGAAAGGTATGGGAATGTCATACTATCCGGTTAAATGCTGATTGAATAAGAAATCGGGCAACATGGAATGTTTAGGCAGGATGCCTTTGCTTGGTGCGGTGGCTTCATGCCGCTCACACTGCACCACTGAACTGATGCTGCCAAGAAGCCAATTACCGTCGATGAATGCTACAAAATCATATTTGTGCAGCGAAAAAGAACACGCTACGAAATATATGTGTTGATGCCAATGTTGAGTAAAATGTACAGACGCTGCGGCAGTTTCACTTGGCATGGACCATAGTAGGCATCGGGCTTGCAATTCATGGACGTCGGCTATGATGCTGCTGAGTGTCATCATCACATCCTCGGTTATTTAAAGATTGATCTTCCTGCGTGTGTGTGTATGTGTGTGTGTACTCCTCCTTCGCACAGGCCCTGTGGATGTTTATTGCCCGTTTTTTCACGCTCTGATTTCGCCTCTTGTGCAGTGGTGCAGTACAAGACACGGAGCTGGTGGACGATATGTGAATTGGGTACATGTGCTTTCACTCCAACACACACATGCACGCACAGACGTACGTACACGTTCACATTGAGGTGGGTTATGCAATTCGTCATATTCTTCATTACACACAATGCTCTTCACTGAATGCATGACGGTCTGCATATGGGAGCCGCTTTGCTGTGATCCAGACACTGATGCTCCGCACAGGGATAGTTAACGAGCAGGTGACAGTCTGTTTTGTGTGCTACACAACCTTCTCTGGTAGATTCATTCATAAAGCCCATTTCCACTCTGGGTGATGGCTCCACTGGGCCACCTGGTTTTCCCATTCACACAGAGTTGAGGCTTTACTACATTATTCGGGCAGAATTTGGTTGTGGAAGATAAATGACTGAGTGGATAAACTGGCTCAATGCCCAACTCACATCACGACTCCACTGTTATGATGTTTCTGTGTTGTTTGAATGAAAGAAAATTTAATGTAAGTCTTAGAGGCATCTTGACAATGAAGATAGGTTCAGCACTGGACAGTTCCATAATGCAGATGTTTTGTTCATTTAAAGCTGTCCTGTTGTATTAAAAAAAATGTCCAAGATGTTGATATATATTTATAAAAAAACAATAAGCATATAACTTATTGAGTGAATTTGTTGTCCTAAATCTTCTCCTTAGGTGTTTTTTCCTTATCTCTCCATTCTCCATCCACCCTAACCTGCTGTGTTGGGGAAACCCCTGATGAGTGGGACCTGTATCCATGAGCCCCGTGCCCCTTCCCCCTCCCTGTCAGGCTTCAACACCCCCATCTCAGAACCCCCCTATCGAAGACTCGATGGAGACACCCCTGCCTGCACCCCTGAAACGGACCTGACCCCCACACAGTGTGTCCTCCGAAACGTACTGTCCATTGACACCAGCGGACAGGGGGCACCGGGTGGGAGCAGCCCCACTCCCAGTGATGGACCCTCGGGCCACTTTGACAACAGTGTGCTGAAACTCCATGAACATGAGGCCTCCCAGTTTGGCTGTGGGGCTGAGGCTGGGCACAGTCCGGAGGCTGGCGCTTTTCGGAGCCAGTCAGAGAACATTCGACTGCAATCAGGAAGTGGAGGGTTTTTGGAGGGGCTGTTTGGGTGCTTAAAGCCAGTCTGGACCATGATTGGAAAGGCCTACTCCACTGAACATAAACACAGCCAAGAAGGTATGTTTGACATCTTGGCAGGAAAGATCAAACAGGGTTCTGACTTTAACATGACATTTGTTTATAATATACAATTATTGTGATGCTCACAGGGAAAGAATTTCTGAAGCTTTAATCGGTGGAATGAAGCTCTTTTTTTAAAAGATTTTACCTCAACAGCATTACAGAAGGCTATAAGCATTTGTTCAACTCAAAGTATCTGAGTTTTTGGGAAATAATGGATCAGTTAAGTTGGACCTCAAACAGTTATTCTAATAAATCATATTAAAAACTCAGCCTCTTCCAGAAAGGTTGGCAACTGTTGTTGTAAACTTAAATGAAGTACGGCATTTTATTTTTACCTGTTTTAAATGTAATCTGAAAAGTAAAACCAAGGCTTTGTGGTAAATGTGGAGGAAAAATACGGTTGCAATATCCTGAAATATGGTGGAATTCAATTATAAAGTAGCAGAAAATTAAGAAACTCTTTGTGCTGAAGAGTGAAAGTTATTGGTCACTGACTGCCACCTCAAACAGCTGGCAGTGTGTCTGTGCTGTTGGCTTGATCAGCTCAGCTCAAGCAACGTCACGAGTTTTCACAGCTGGTCAGGGAGATATTATGTGCATCTGCCTCCACTGCTGCAGCTCTCAAGAGATGTCGACCCTTCCGAGGACCTCATGAAGAATTGATCTGCCTGTCTCTTTTATTCTGCAATAGTTGTCTATCTTTAGTGGCCATGCCTTCACAGTCATTTAAGTAATGTCAGCGTGACAGATGACAGACAGATTAGACTATGAGTGGGTTGCTGTTTTTTCCATAATTTTTTTCTTATCTCAGGATATAAATGTAGTGGTCTGCCTGATAAGCTGCCAATATACCATCTGTTTGACATGGCAGGTGCCTTGTATGGTGCAGTTTTGTCCTGAAAATTCATCCTAATGTGTATCATGGCCCTGTTCAGCCAGTCCAATTAGTCCTAATTGGAATGGTGATTAGTGTAAAAAAAAAAGTCACATATTTTGGTTTCACATTTAATCAGCAAGGTTCATTTTGTTGGTCTGAGTTTAGAGTCCTGGGAGGTTCCTTTTGAGGACATTTCTGACCTGCAGTGGGTGGGAAGTGGAGCACAGGGTGCCGTCTTCCTCGGAAAGTTCCATGGAGAAGAGGTGGCTGTAAAGAAAGTGAGGGACATCAAAGAGACAGAGATCAAACACCTCAGAAAACTCAAGCACCCAAACATCATCACTTTCAAGTGAGAAAGCTACCACTTACATTTTACTGTGACAAACTTTTAGACATATGACTCTGATCATGCTGATTCTTGTCTGACTGACCTGACTGTTTTACTTCCTTCCAGGGGTGTGTGTACCCAGGCTCCCTGTTATTGTATCTTGATGGAATATTGTGCCCAAGGCCAACTGTATGAGGTGCTGAGGGCGGGCCGCAAAATCACTCCTTCCCTCCTGGTTGACTGGTCCATGGGCATTGCAGGTGGCATGAACTACTTACACCTCCACAAAATCATCCATCGAGACCTCAAGTCCCCAAAGTACGACTTAGCACACTCAACCTACTGACTGGTTCTTACAGCACAAGAGCTTATATTTTATGACCATTTTTTACATACTGTGTGTGTAATCTCATCTTTTGTAGCATGCTGATCACACATGATGACCTGGTGAAAATCTCTGACTTTGGCACCTCGAAGGAGCTCAGTGACAAGAGCACGAAGATGTCGTTTGCCGGCACTGTAGCCTGGATGGCTCCTGAAGTAATCAGGAATGAACCAGTGTCGGAAAAAGTGGACATCTGGTAAGCTAAACTTTTGTTTTCTCAGAGTTTTCATTCAATTTAGGAGTTTAGCAGTTATCTGTAAAATGTTACACTTTAGAGAAAGGGGGGATAAAACTATCCCTAATGTTAGAAAAGACACGTGTTGCTCTGGGTATTTGATGTTGCCCTTCTTGGTCTGAATTGTCTTATGATTTATTTGTATGCAGTTTCCTCTTCACTCTCCTGTTGAAAATATCTTGACCCCATTAAGACAAATGAAACAAGCCTTGTCTCATCTTAAAGGTCCTTTGGAGTGGTGCTTTGGGAGATGCTAACTGGGGAGATCCCCTACAAAGATGTAGACTCATCTGCCATAATCTGGGGTGTGGGAAACAACAGCCTGCAGCTGCCCATACCTGAGAGTTGCCCAGATGGCTTCAAGATCCTCCTCAGACAGTGCTGGTGAGTGGTGGCCAGAAATGGATAGCAGGAATGAAGATATGAGAGGGGACAAATGTAGTCAAGGCGATGGCTTGTGGATGGAGTGTAGTCAATGACACTAGCCAATAATTTTAAAAACTATTCATTTGACAGTTCATGGTAAATGTACACAACTGTGTTTCTTATCTTGGATTTGCAGGAACTGTAAGCCCAGAAATAGGCCTTCTTTTCGTCAGATCCTTCTTCATCTTGATATAGCATCCGCTGATGTGTTATCCACTCCACAAGAAACATATTTCAAGTCTCAGGTATGGTTACTTTTATGGCTGTGTTATACTTTTTTTTTTCCATTGCATGACTGAAAAATGTCTGGTTTTATGAGTTCAGTGAGGTCAAGATGATCTGATCCCTACAAATTATAGTTAAACATTCATTATCCTCCCCAATATCTTGATCAAGATCAGGTTGTCATTTTAGTTTTGTAAAAAACAAAGATTAAGTGCCCAAATCTTTGCATGCCACTGTTGAGTAAATGCAGTTTGTTTTGCAAAAATAGAGCTTCCTTATTTTCATTGTTTTGCATGCCACTATATATCAGTGTACACAATCAGATGTGCACCCACATATGCAAAGTAATCAGTTCAATTAAGTACTACACAAAGAGAACTGCTTTCAAAGTCAGTCAGACAGAGCTGTTTGACAAAAAAATGTATGCTCATCAGGCTGAATGGCGAGAAGAGGTGAAACAGCACTTTGAGAAGATTAAATCAGAAGGCACTTGTCTACACCGACTCGATGAGGAACTGATCAACCGACGCAGAGACGAGCTTAGGTTTGTTGATGTTACCTTAAGCCATTACATTATACCAGATTATTGGCACCCAGCAGATATTGGTAATTTACAAAGTGCTTATGTATGATGCTACTTCTCTCCACCCGTCTTCTTGCTTTCTTTTTATGAGTGAAATAAGTGGTTTAAGTGTATGTCTTTTGTAAAAGTTTTGGATTATCTCATGCAGATGCACAAGGACATGAACAGCTACTTTTTTTGCAGGCATGCTTTGGACATTCGTGAACACTATGAGAGGAAACTGGAGAGGGCTAATAACCTTTACATGGAGCTTAGTGCTGTTATGCTGCAGTTAGAGCTCAAAGAGAAAGAATTGCAAAGGTACAAATGAATCCATTGTTTTTAAATGCTCCTCACATACAGTATATAAAACTCATAGTGTGTTAAAATGCATAGTTTGTAATTAGCTATTTTTTTCCAGGAGAGAGCAGTCTTTGGATAAGAAGTATCCAGGTTTGTTCAAGCACCACAGCTCCAGACAGAGCAATTCTTCCAACTCCATGGACAAACTTATCAAGAAGAGAAATGTCCCACAGAAACTGCCCTCAGGAAAGAGGTGTGAGATCTCATTTCAGTGGGTATTTGATAAAAGAATGATACTAAAACAGAAACATAAATATTCATCAGGTTTGCAGAGTATAGTTGTTGACTAAACCCTCCCACTCTTTTAGGCCAGACATCCTCAAGTCTGAGGTAATCCTTCCCAAAATGGACTCATCTGTAATGCAGGTCACTATTCCAGCATGCCCCAACAGAAGCTCCACTTCTCCTAGCCGGTCTCGGAGAGTAAAGACCCGTCATCGTAAGCCAGGTAAGGGCAGCAGTGGAGACCTGGCTGGACTTAAAGCAAATCAATCCTCCCCTAACAGAGACTCAACTGCCCAGGCTAACAGTTCTACCACCAACAACTCTAAACAGCTTCTGGAGCCCTCTGCAGCCTTGAGAGGCCTCAGTCATGAGCAGCAGCAGAGGCAGCTATCCTCCTCTAGCCCTGACCTCATCTGCACCACACTGGAGGCTGAGGGCCAGAGAAAAGGGGAGCCTTCTGTAAGCGGGCTGGAGAGAGGGGGAAGCCTCAGTGCCTCTGCTGGTTTAGGGGGGTCAGAGGGAGGAGCAGCTGGTCTGGATGACCTCACAGAAACTCCTCCACGCAGTGACACTCCCAGCGAGGATGCTGCATCATTCCCATTCTCCAGCAGCCCAGACTCGCCATGCGGGAGGGGAGCGGGAGCAGGAAGGGGATCCTTGGGGTCTCCTCGTCTTCCACATGATGGAGAGGACAAGGAGGAGGGAGCCGGTGCTGTGAGGCTACCTCGGGGGGCATCTGGGGGAATTGGGAGTCAGCACCTCACACCTTCAGCCATTCTGTACAGGGCAGCTATCACACGCAAACAGGTACAGTACTGCATATGTGTTCATATTCCTCACTATCCCTGTGGTGGTACTTTCATCATTTTCACTTGTGCATTTTCCCTGCTTCTGACTACAGAGGCGTGGAGTGTCATCCGAAGAGGAGGAGGGTGAAGTTGACAGTGAGGTTGAGTTACCACGGAGACGGTGAGTAACTTGCTGTCCCTTGTCACTGGAAAATTCCCTTAAGCCATGTTCCCTTTCTAGAAAAATTGGAGTTTTATTCAGAGAACGAAGAATAATTTCCAGTTTGCTTCATTCTTTCAAATGATCAAACTGTAATTTTAAAACCAATTTTGTTGTTTGTTTTTCTCTTCAAGACGTCCGACCAGCATCACCAAGTGCCAGTCGGTGTCTACGTTCAGCTCAGAGAATCTGTCGGTGTCAGATGGGGAGGAGGGTCACACCACTGACCACTCTCACAGCGGCACACCTGATGTGGTCAGCACCAACACTGATGACAGGTTGGATGACCGCAGCGACGACCTCCTCTCTCAGGGATCGGAGATTCCGGCTGACAACACTGATCCGGCACAGGCCTCTGATGGTCTGTCAGAGAGAGATGGAGCCCTGGGGCACGGGAAAGCTCAGCTGGACGTCGGGCAGAATCCTAATGAGGTAAAGAAACTCTGCAAACGATCACGTCAGCGTCATATGCTCAGATAAAAACAAATAAACAAAAAAACAAGAAAACTACAAGAAAAAAACTATTTAAGCCAGTGGTTCTTAACCTTTTTGGTATCCGATTATGGGCCTTATTTGGGCCTGCTGCCACATTAAAAATAAACAGTACCAGTTAAAAGTTTGGACACACCTTCTTATTCAATGTTTGCTTTATGTTTTTTATTTTCCACATTGTAGATTAAAACTAAAGACATCCAAACTATGAAGGAACACATATGGGATTATGTAGTAAACAAAAAAGTGATAAATAAACCAGAATATGTTTTATATTTTAGAATCTTCAAGTAGCCACCCTTTGCTTTGATGACAGCTTGGCACACTCTTGTCATTCTTTTAATCAGTATCGTGAGGTGTCAGTTATTGTCACAAATGTTCAGTTATCCACTATTTCAGAAAATACAAATAAAATAAATGGTCAAAATGTTAAAACAGATTTGCATAGGAAAACAAAATTTCCTAAACCATTAATCATCTCATAAACCTCCAGGTTTATCTGGTGATCCTTCTGCGGGACCCCATCCGAGGCTGAAAACTAAATCAGATTGTATCTAGAACAGAAAACCCTAAGGATTTTTTCTTTAAAAAAAAGAAGAAAAAAAAAGGAAAGAATTAGTATTTCTTGACCTTAAACACTTTGTAATTAGTTTCAGCGTAGCAAGAGAAAAATGCAGTTGGGTGCCGCCAATGCTCTCTTGAAGAGATTTTTAGAGGAGAATTAGGTCATTTTAGTACACCAGATGAGTCACCATGACACCATTATATTCTTTTATTCTTTAATCAATAAAGTCTTAAATGAATGATCAAACATGATCAGACTATTTGCAATTAATGTAATTTATATCTGGCTTTTTTGCAGCTTTGCATTTGCAGTAGGGAGATCTGTGGCACCACTCTAAATAATCAAACAAATTAATTCCTTCTTTTTTTTTTTTTTTCCTGAACATGAGCTGCTGGGGGGAGGGGGTTGTCTCTCTGTGTTGGCCCTGCAACGGACTGGTGACCTGTCCAGGGTGTACCCTGCCTCTCACCTGCTAAATGCTGGGTTAGGCTCCGGCTTACCACCAACCCTTAATGGAAGAAGCGGCTTAGAAAATGGATGCATGTTTATTTTTTAGGGCTAAAGTACACATGTTTAGTTTAAAATTTTCTCATTTAAGTTTTTCGTTTGTATCAAGTGGCAAAAGAAAAGACAAAGCTTTAGACTGTGTTGTGTTCTGACTATACTGCATGTTCATGTCACAGTTTAGATGCTGAATTAATATAATGTAGGCTGCAGCTTTACTTTGTCTGCAGGTACTTTAAATGGGTCATTTTTACATCACTGTATCAGTGCAAGTCTCTTTGACCACTGTCAAAAAACACTTTCTGTCTGCTTTGGCTTGTGTATGACACTTTTTTGCACTTCTTTTCTTTAGAGCCAGAGCTTGTGTGATGATTCTGACTGCGACAGTGCTGAGCTGGATCAGTCAGGTAGCGGAGAGCCCAGCCGTCCTCCCAGTGCTGGTGCATGGGTGCCGCCATCTCAGTCCTATCAAGGGTCTTCACAGGTGCCCCATACAGGACCTCCGTAGGTCACTGGACACAGGAAAAGACCTACAGCTACCTTACAATGAAGAACCATCACAAGCGTACACCAATCTGTCAGTGCAGTACATTACTGTTGCCATGAGGGATCGCACCTACTACACCACTCAGACTATGACAAGTTGACTTATGGTGTCTCATAAGTTAGTTGGCGGGCAAACTTACATCAGATGACATAGGACATTTGTCATAACCTGACATCAAATATTTTGGCAGCTTGTGACATCAGAGTAAATGTCATTTATGTAAAGTAAGGTTTTCTTAGGAAAAATAGTTACCACGGTAACCCTAGCTACTGCTCCAGTTCTGCAAAAACCCTTCCTCAAACACACACGCACGCACAAGAAGATAATACACTCTTAGTCCTTTAAACACTTTAACCCACACTCTGGGAGCATACTAGATAATACACCACACACTAATGCATCAAATACTAATAAATAATAATGTAAATATTCATTACATACCACATGAGAAATATCTAACTTTATTTTATTTGTAAGATAAAAGTGTAAAACTTAATGGTATGCAGCCCTGTGAACAAATGCATGACTACATGTTTATAATTTATGGTTTGAATGTGTATATTTTGTGAAAGTTTACACTTTTTTAATCCTGTAGTATTAGTTCAGTTAATTTTTCTTTTTTTTTGTTTATAAATGTAAGCACTTAAAGTAAAAAATAAAAAAAATAAAAAAAAATAAATAAAAGCAAAATGGAATTAAAAATTCACCAAAACATTGATCATACTGAATAAATGGGAATCTCAGTAGATGATATAATGTTTTGTTTTTTTAACCCACCTACTACTGAGTTTCAAACACTCATGACATGTATGAGGTTTTTATTAAGTTTATCAAATCTGTGACAAGATGGGAGACTTTTGGGTTCACTCACATTGAGCCTGTCATTTTATATTCAAGCAGTTGTCTAGTTAATTAGATACAGTGGGCTTAAAACTTCTGTACTGAATAATGCATTCCTGTTTTATTATTTTTTTTACATTTACACAGATGGGGGAGGGGGGGGATTAATGAAAGGAAAAAAAAAAGAGAAAAAACCCCCACCTCAAATCAGTTTCATGAAATTCTTAACCCATATCCTTCATGATGGCCACATTTATAGTTAGACTGTAGCCTACAGTACATTAGTTTAGATAAGTTTTACCAAATAAACTGGTAACTTAAGGTTTACTGGTATTACTGTTCCAAGTCTTGAAATTGTTGGGTTTTTTTTGTTGTTTTTTTAAGTTGTGTCAATTCTTGAGCATGTGCTAGAATTACACAACATTTATCATCTTCTGCTAGTTTAAGCAACAAAGTGCTTTCACAAAAGTCCTCCAGCAGCAGGTCACTGTTGTCTGTTGAGGGCAAGGCCTATTGTGGACTCTTAAAACTTAAGCTTAAAAGCGATAGTGTAGAGGCAGGGATATTTCATTTCTTTTTGTAATTCTATAAATGGTTTCCAATTGTAAAATTCTGGCACCTACATTATCTACAATGAGACTCAACTGCTAACAGTTGCAACCAAGAACCAGGTGCGCTATGCTAGCTGCAAATCTTCCTGTTTTTTTTTTTCCTGCCCAAGAATTAAACTTTTTTTTATTATTATTATAATATA
>JBAMHW010000015.1:8210109-8231722 GCA_037177495.1 Rhadinocentrus ornatus | reverse complement strand
TATATATATATATACTATTATTTTATTACAAAACAACTGAATTGTTTTTCCACTATTATTATCCATTTACAACTTATTCTCTGCCTGGCTAGCACTGAGTATGTCACTAGAGGCAACATTTTTTATGCTGCTTCAGGTAAAAAAAAAAACAACAAAAAAAGAAGCTTAAATTGTAATTAAGTGTGGATTAACCACCCAGTTTCCAATTTAAAGTCCAAGTTAAAGGTAAAGTGGGAAATCTTGACTTTTTATTTTTGAGACAATATAGCCAACAATGAGATCATTACTGTGGTGATAAATACATTCAAGTCAGTTTACCTTCCTGCTGTTATTTCATGTATAACAGCATGAAAACAAAAAAATAAATAAATTAAAAAAAGCAGAACTTTCATTGGTAAAAGTTATATATACTGTATATCAGTGTATGAAACTGGTAGTGGTGGCCCCACTTTTTTGTAATGAACCAAAAGGCCTCCTTGTGATGTTGGCAGGCTTCCTAAAAACCTCACCTTGTCCCTTTTACCCTTTAAGATGACTGCAGGAGTAGCCAGATAAAGAGTAGAGCACTTCTCTGTGGTGGTCACAAGTAAAACTGTAAGTATTATTTGGGTTTAAATATCCGTTTTGTTTTCATACAGCATTGCACATTGTAACTGTAACATAGGAATTATATTAAAGCAAAATATTATGAGCAACAATAAATAATGTATTGGTTAAAACAAATGTGAGATGTTTGTTTAAAACGACAGGCCATGCTACAGTTTGTGCTGTTGCATCACAGACAGCTGAACGAGAAATAAATAATTATTTTCAATGACTTTAAGCATGTCCAAAATGTCCCAGTGTCATTTCTTGATGTACAAATATCTTCTTACATGTATTGGCGTCATTACTTTTTTTTTTAGTCGTGTTTTGTGGTAATTTTAGAAACGGATGGCTGGCTTTAACTAAAAATGACAAAGGACTGTTTAAGCATTTCACATCTTTTATTTCTGCATTTCATTTCTTCCACAATTTAATTGCACCCAGATCTACAATAGTTTGAAAACGTGCACAAAAAACTTGAGTTTCTTCATCCTGCAAAGAATAATAAAAAATAAAATCTGACCCAGGCAAAAAAGGACAGCAGGAAACTAGTGTTAATTCTATAATTCTCATTCTAGTTGATCATAAATTAATACCTCAGTATAATATACTTATAAAGACCAATAAGTCTTGTAGTTTTGCCCCTTGCAGCATTCCCCAGCCCTGCAGTTAAAAAAAATATTTTCTCTATTTAAAACAAACATTTCAATGTTATCATCACTATGGTCTTAGTAATTTCTGAGAAAAGAAAATATTTTCCTCTCATTCAGACCCCCTCCTGGTGCCCAAGGCTTATCAGAATCCAATACACAACGATGCTCAAAAGTCCTGATCGATAAATAAAACTGATGGAAAGACAGGAATGACACAAAACCATTACTGAGCAAGTTAGAGGTGAGACGTGACATAGGTTAAAATTATTCTTTGAACCCGTACTAAACGAGATAAATTGCCTTCTGACTTCAAAGTTTTTCCTGCATACACTTTCAGCTCCTCTATACCCACTATAAACCCGTTAAACCCACAATGCCTCATTTAGGAAGTACAGCCTCAAAAAAGTAAATGGCAAATATCAATGAATTTTACTTTTACAAGGAAACTGTGTATTAAATAAAAATAAATAGGTATTTAAAAAGAAGGGAAAGAACAGTCCATCTAAAATGTTAGTCTTTTTTTTCTTAATTTTTACATTTTCTAAGAAAAATCTGACATAAAAAACTATTTATGTCCTTTCAGATTTTTCTAACCTACAGTATATCAAGATCATACAGATATACAGCAAAATATGAGGAAAAAAACAACTGAATAAAGTCTTTGAAAACTATATGCAAAGGGAATTTAAAAACGTAATAAATAAATAAAATAGCAATATCATGATGATGATGTAATTACAACCGAGTAGGTGTCTAACCAAAGCAGGAGAAAACTGAGTTTATAGTACTTGGTTTTTGCATTAAGTTCGATGAAGGACCTCTTGGTAAAAAGTAGGGGTGGGGTTTACATTAGGTGCTGATGAATATCCTCCATGTCAGTTGGCTGCAAGTCCTGTAGCTTCAGAAGACAGCCTGAGCAGAAAAGAGAGGAACTTGAGATCTAATGTCTGATTAAAAACACCAGAAAATTTTGTAACGATTTATAAATAATGTGCAAAATCCATGGATTTAACGTTAGAGACGTTAAAATTTAAACTACATGTACAAACTCTCATAGATGGTGGGAATTAGGAAATGTTAAATTAATTTCTTTACCACAACAAAGCGGATAAATTTTTACACATGAGGAATACTATAAGTTGGTGATAATGCGGGTCCCACACTGTTTAACTGGCATATATATCCTGGGAAAGCATGATAGTAAGACATGGTGTCCTGATGAATACATTCCTTTTATTTGCCTAAGCATTTTCACATATGCCTTTTTGCCCACCTTCGTTGTGCATGGAGTTGCCCTAAAACACAAAAGTTCCAACTCAGGGATCTTGGCTAGATGTGTGCAAGTTCACACAGATATGAGGCTGAGCTTCTGCTACCCCTGTTTGGTATGTGTGAATTACTGAAGAGAAACAGCTGCATTTTATAAAGATGTCTGCTTTTTCCATGTAAAGCCCAACTGATATGGGGAAGGGATTCTTGTAAAAAGGCACTCAGGATATGATTGCTGCTTCCTGAAGCACATAATAAAACCCAGGACAGATCTAGTAAATGTTATTTATATAGAATAGAAAAGT
Source organism: Rhadinocentrus ornatus (assembly GCA_037177495.1). NCBI lineage: Eukaryota > Metazoa > Chordata > Actinopteri > Atheriniformes > Melanotaeniidae > Rhadinocentrus > Rhadinocentrus ornatus. The sequence goes on along the minus strand of JBAMHW010000015.1, from coordinate 8,228,910 downwards.
TTGCGTGATAAAAATGTGGGACCGAGCCTACAGAAAGATTTCAGGAAAGTGCTAAATACGTAACCATGGTTTCTTTGCACTTCATTCCCTTCTGGCAACCATTACACGTCAAGTAATGGCAGACCGATATGAAACAGCTTTCATTAAGCAATAATATTTGCAGAAGTAACTCTCCTTGTCTTTTAGTTTGCTACTATGAATAACAGCATATATGCTTATCTTCATTTCTAATGTACTTAAACTCAGATTAAAGTAAAGGAATGACACGCCTGAAAAAGGCTGACTTAAAATACTGCCTTTATCCTGTCCACTTGCTCTGCTGTGATGGACATGCTACACTAGCCTGGAGCTTCTTTCTTACCGGGCATTGATCAGGTACTCTGCCAGGCTGATGCTGGCGTGGGAGCCAGTGATGGTGACCTGTCTGTCAGTTGAACCCTCAACTGGGTTGGCAATCTTAATCTGAGCCCCGGACATCTGACGGATCTCATTGATCTTTGCCCCCTGACGGCCAATGATGCAGCCGATGAGCTGGATGAGGAGTAACACCATACAGATACGTTCAATCAGGAAAATAACCAATAAGAAAGACCATATTAATTTAAAAATAAATAAAAAGAAAAACACTAAAAAAGAAAATAAAAAACAAAAACAAAACAGAGAGATGTAAAATTGACTTACATCGTTTGGAATGGTCAGCTCATGAGAGCCAGTTTGTGCAGAGGCATCCATCCCAGCTTAAAGGATAAAAACAAACCCAATGAGAGTGAACATTATACACACATGTAACAATTATATTCCTTGTTTCAGCATGTCCACCTACCCTGGAAGCCCTGGTTGCTGTGTGCAATAGGGAAAGGGCTTTGCTGCATGGCCAGCTGGTGAAGTTTGGTAAGCTAATAAAACAACAAAGAAGGGACATAAAAAAGAAAAAGAAAAAAAATAAGAAAAAAAAGAAATACATTAGGTGGAGACAAAACATACTTAGCCTGAAGTGTTATTCCCCTTTTGTAAGTGGGCACAGTGATAATGAGAAGAAACCATGAAATGGAGCATGGAATCAACAATTTAATCTCAAATAATACAAAAGAATTATTTGAACATTTGGTCTGTATTTTTTTAATGGATGTTTGTATCTAGAAGTGGCAGCAAAACAAAAGAAGAAAAAAAAAAAGGGGGGGGGGGTGAAATAATAGGGTGACATGGCTTCCCAGGACCGAAGTTGCAAATATATTGAATCACTTACAGAGGGCCCTTCACTTACATCAGGCTGTGGAATGGCATGCTGCCCTTGGACAGCGTATGCCTGCAAGGAGAGAACAGCATTTAGGCGGGAGAGGTAGTGTGACGCATTGTACTCCAAAAGCTATCAGTCCCCTGTCCTTGTGTGTTACAAGAGCAAACCATACCTGGAACATACAGCACATCAGCTACTGAAGAGTGAAAACACATGTAAAACTAAACTCTTCTCTTCTAAAATGTCTTCCTTCACGCATGTGCTTTTGTTATTTACCTGACCACCTGCAAAGATGACAGGAGAGCCTGAGGGTTTGGGTCTGTACGGGATGGTCACTCCTTTTGGTGGAGACTAAAACAGAAACATCTGTTGTTGACTTTTTAGGTAACATCAACTATCAAGAGCAGCAGCAAAAGTAAATGACTAAAACTGTAAAAATTAACATTGTATTAGAATATTGTTTATACCTCAAGCATGACAACGCAGATCTGCTTTACACACTCGATGATGGACTGTGGGGTCCCTGCAACGGTAATGGCACGCTCTGTTGAGTTGGGCAGCATGTCCCCTGCTACTTGTACCTGAGCTCCTGCCGACTGAAGACATAAATGACACACATCACATATGACGCATCAGGGACAAGATGTCAAATATCTTCCAAGATATGCCATAACAGACCTCTCGGATTTCTTTGATCTTACAACCACCCTTGCCGATGAGTGAGCCACACTGACTGGCAGGCACGACGAGGCGCATGGTGACTGGTGGTTTGCTGGTGGCCGTACTGTTGGACATTGAGGTGCTGATATCCTGGAGACAAAGCAGTACAGCAACAGGATATGAAAAAAAAAAAAGGCATTTACATTGCTGTTTATATTCTGATGATGCAGCGAGCATCTCTTACTTCCTCCAGTTTCTCAATGATCATTGAGAAGGCTTTAAAAATGGAGGTGGTGGGTCCTGCAAGGGTTATGATCCTCTCTGGACAGTTCCCCTCTGAGATGTTGATGCGAGCACCACTCTGCACAGAAGAGAAACAACATAAACTGTCAAGTCTGTCCCTGTGTTATTATATGATACGCGAGTCAACAGCATGTTTCCTCTTGTCTGCCTAGATGTTGAAAAAGATCTTACCTCCTCTCTCATCTTTTTCACTGACTCTCCTTTCTGCAGAGAAACACAAATATGCATTATGTAAAAAACAGACAAGGAATGGGCAGCAGATAGCAGCACTCTATAGGTAGAAGCTACACACCTTGCCAATGATGCTTCCAACCTCCTAGAGAAAGGAAAAAAAAAACACAAAATAGATTAACAAAATAATTATCCACACATACCCCCCATATTAAATTATCAGGTGAAAGAAAACAACTTTTTAACCATGTGATGTGAAAGGAAAACTTGTGCAGCTGTCTTATTTACTTTAAGGACTCTTGGTAACATTGAAGTATGCATTTAAAAAACCCGCCAAACACTATTTGTCTCCCAAAAATATTGGCATGGAGGATCTGGATGCACAAATAAAAAAAGAAGAAAATTGGATTAGAGAATAAAAAAGAAGAAAATTAGATTTGACGATCATTTCAAGAATCACGCCTGAATCCTTGCAGCCCTTCTAGCAGGCCCACCTGTTCCTCCCTTCCCATGACAAGTGGGACAGGGAGCTCTCACTGTACACAACAGATAACCCAGGGTGGGACAGATTCTGCAGCCTTCCTGTTCCCTGGTGGGACGGGATGCTAAGAGAGCCTTACAGTTCTGTTGTGAGCCTCCACCTTCAGTGTTACTCTGCAAACTGCTCTCCCCAAATGTGCAAAAATAGAATTACTGATGGAGGGAGAATTGGTTCCTCAGTCAGGAGCAAAAAGGTTGTTTTTTTTTGTTTGTTTTTAACCAGAATTGGGTGCTTTCGAAATATTTCATTCATTTAAAGGTTTTCAGTACATGCATGTTGTGTACAAATGTGCTTACCCATGATTTTAAGCTAAATTCATGCTATCAAAGACTTATGCCAGCTATGCAAAGGTGGGATTAAAATACTTCCTGTTGTTCAAATATCCTGCAATGAAGCCCAAATGTTTCATTCTTAACTATACAAAGCTTAGAATCATCTTTAAAAAGTCTTAGCTGTAATAGCTTCTTTAATCTACAATCAAATACATTTTATTCTTAGTTCAAATATTTTAAGGGTTACGTTTGAGGCTGGAAAAGCACTGGAAGTAGATTGAATGCAGAATTGGAACAGCACGCAGTCACTCACCTTCCCATGCATGAGAAGCCTGATGGTTAAGGTGACATTAAGTCCTCCTTCAACTAGACTCGAGTCCATTGCTGTCACACACTACACTGGCCCACGGAGTGAGCTTTGGTTTAGTGGCCAAGTATCTGCAAGAGTTAAAAATGGGAGAAAAAATATTAGGAGGGAAATGTAGTTGCTGGGAACAGTAAAGGTTTTTCAGATCAAAGCCATGTTTACTAAAAAAAGCTGCTATCAGAGCAGATCAATGATGTGATCAGTCAGCATTTTGTAAAAAAATAAATAAAATTTAGCTCGCTTTGCACTTAAACAGCGTTAGCTTGCCACTTCGAAAGAACGAGACGTTTCAGGTCGGTAATTTACATTAGATTGGCCCGAGTCCACTTATTCACGTTGGCACAATGACCCACTGTCTCCCTGAGGTCATGACTATTTCCCGGCACTGAGTAACTGCGGCGACATAACTTCTTGCTTTTGCCTTATGATTCAGATGCAAGTTACTTAGGCATTTCTACATCCCATGGTACCTTAAGGTCAAGAATGCATCGACAGTAAAAAACAACAACAAAAAAAACAAAACCACAGGGATAAGGATACAACGTAAACATTCCATTTTGGGAATGAGCATCACAGCTAGTCATGCAACCATGATACAAGAGCTGAGTTAGCAGATACCTTTCAACATTAACTTTAATACATAATTGCTACTGGCTTCAGAAGTGGTATGATTTAATAAATTGCTTTATTTAATTTATAAAGATGCCGTTAAATCACAGCTGCAAGCAACTAACTGTGGGGCAGCCATTCAGTTAAATCATGCTCAGTAATTTTCCATTCAGCACCCTAGCATTAGCATTAGCATTTGCGATCCAGGGAATAGTCGCATCCCAAGGCCTATAGCTTGCAATGAGTTTTCTCTGTCCTTCAGTCTCTGAGGAAAAAATAAAAAAAAAATGTAGACACATAACCGGATTTCTGGAAATCTTACCCGAACCGTCCCTTGACGTGAGTTCAGGGGGTGGGTAGGGTGGCAAGGGTAGAAGGGGAGAGGTTCGGGAGGGAGTTTTGAAAGGATCCGGGGAAGAGGGAAAAGACACCGCTGATCGATCGGACTCCACTCTTCTCTTCTGCTTAACACAAAAGACAAAAACACGCTCAACTTCGACCCCGTCACGAGCCCGCCCATCCGCTGGGTAACGCACGCCCACCAGGGGGGATCCACGCCTCTACACCACGGATATTTGCATTAAAATACTAGTCGTTACGGAGTTTTATTCATGGGTTTCGTGTTGGTTTTATGTTGGCTGATTATGTTTTCAGCTGATTCATAAATTCAAATGGACTAATGGAATAAAATAAAATCACTATTATATGTTAAACAGACGGCACCTCATGTAAACAACCACTGTAAAATAAATAAATAAATACAATTTTAAACACTGATTGGATTCACTCCCCAGGGATTAAACAGAAGTAAAGACAATAAATGAATACATTATAAAGCTTTAATAGCAGTTATATCATTGTGCTACTATTACTACTACCACTATTACTACTAAAATAATAATAATAACAACAATTATATAAAACTGAATGGTCTGCAGGTCAATTTATGGTTTATATTTTTAGTTGTATGCTTTCGGGTAAGCCTAATATCATTCCGCAGCAGTTGTGCTTGAATCCAACAGATGGCACAATAACACCGTGATAGATACTCAAAGCTTAGTAAGGTGTTTTTTTTCTGACTCTACTGCCCAAAAATACCTTCAGAAGATGAATGACATAAAGTTTAGTAGCATGTAAGAAGCCCCTGACCCATTTAAAGAATTAAAATTATGGTCTGTAGTAAGGTTTTTCAGTTGTAGGTTTTTTCCCAAAAAATTTTACATATTCAGTGATGAAGTGGGAAGTGTGCTTTAGTTACAGAGCAGGAGACACTTTTAAACATGTGGAGAATAATTCAGATGACTGTAATAAGCACAAGCGACTTGGTAAATCCTCCTGTAAATGTTTGAAGATGGAAAGACAGTAGATCCATAATTTATTTACCACAATAACTGTGAATTTACTCGATTATTTACTACATTACACACAATTCATTCTCTGGACATATACAAAAAATATGACTGATGACCTTGTTTTCTGCAAGACTATTGTATTCTCCCTTCATCGCATGATTGATGAAATAAATGAGGAATTTAATTACGCTGCACAGTTATGTGTTTAAAAGTACATATGGTGGTTTACATCTTAAGAAGTGACAGCAGAAAGAATGAATAAAATGTAACAGTAAAGCCCCCAAACCATTTATTCATGGTCTGGTTGACAGTGTATTCTGCCGGAACACATGCAGCACATGCTCATTAATCTGGTGCACATCAGAGCACCCACAATACAATTAGCCGATGGCCAGAACAGCGTGCTATTGTCTGTAACTAATTTTCTATATTCCTCTGAATGGTTAATCTGTCATAAATCCAGTTCTCTGACAGAACTGATGTCCTACACAGCGTGGTTTACACACAGGAGTATGACTCATGAATCATGTCTGGCTCAGTTTCATGGATTCAAAATCACTCTGCTTTCGATAGACTGCCTCCACACTGGAAGAAATGGAGCCCAGCTATTTTAAAAGCAGTTTGTTTCAGCACTTCCTGTTTTTTTTTTGTTTTTTTTTTCATCTCTTTCCTCAAGCACGAATCCAGCAGTGGATGTTGGAGCTGACTTTACAAGCCACCTGCAGTGCTGCCTGCATGGTGCCAGGTTTACAAGGCTGCTGGTGTTTAAAATAGGACAATAGCTGATCAGATTTAGCCCAGAGATCATCGCTGTGGTTACTGGTTTAACATGTTTTACTTCTGCATGACCCCTCAGTGGTGTTGATTTGAGGTTTTTCTAGAGGGAAGGCAAATTAATGGAAATAATATAAAGTTAAAACAAATGCCTGCTTTTTTTGGTCATAAAAACAGATGTTAAATTAGTATAAAATTACCTTTTTCTTTGATCTGAAGCACAATCATTGAGAGCTGGATGATACAGAGGAGAGGACGTTCAAGCTCTCTAGCTTTTCCAGTCAGAAAATGGTCTCCATGGCCTTTAATATTTAACCTTCTCTGTCAAGTAACTGGTTACATAATCACCTGCTTGATTTAATCAAAACATCTTTCCCACAATTTTTATTCTTTTACATGTTCTTCGTACGTCTTTCTGATGTACCAATGACCACATTCAACTCATTTAACCCCTTTTTTTCCACAGTCTCTCCCTCTGTGTTTTAAATGAACACGCTCACTGACACTGGTCCTTTCTCTTTCTTCTGCTCCTGAGTGGTCATTGATTATCATACATGATGAAATGCCACTCACCCATCTAGCATCCTCTTGTTAGCTGCTCCTGACATCCCATTTCCTCTGTGCATTGCAGGCTGTCTCTGTAGCATGACATGTCCACACTTAGCTCACCTTGCTCTGATAAGAATTCATGATTCGATTTTCTGTGTTGACAAAAAAGGTAGAGTGACAGATGAAGTGCAAAAAAAATAAATAAATAAATAGAAATCTGTTAAAGATAAAGAAAGTAATCATTTAAATATACAGTTATCCCCTTGCTGTATATTTAATCAATTAAATGTATGGTAAGGGAATTAATGGAAGAATAAAATATTAATTAAAATATTAAAAAAGAAAACTGTATAAATATTCTTGTTCGCATTTCTTTACCCTTTTTAGTCTGTTGATGTTTTATTCATGTCACTTGAAAAATGTATAATTTTCAGTTTTGTCCATATGAATTATTCTATTTAACAGTTTTTACATTTTTAACCATTTGTTTTACAACAGAATTACAACAGAAATCAGTCATTTCTGGTTTATTAAATTCTATTCTTCTATTTCCCACCTCCTAATTTCGTTTTGTTGTATCTCAGTTTCTTTTTTTTTTAACTATTCATTTATAAATGTATTTACTTTTGCTTTGTTGCACTCCTATAACTCCAAACAAGAGGAAATGCCAGCATCTGGCTTAAAACCTGCTTCCTTTATGTGAATGCCAGACATTATCTGGTCATCTGGTCATGGGGAGGTCTAGTTCATGTTTGCTGTTGTCTATGGTGAAAAGCTATTGCCAAAGCAGGATTAATGTGTGCAGGGATTGACTTCTCAGCTTGGGTCAGACAGTCTGCCTTGAGCCAGTTGCTTGTGGGGAAGGCTTTCGGTTGGTGTTATGGTTGAAACACACTTACAACACAAGAGGAACGTACATATAACTAAGAACCTGGGGGAGCTGACAGTTGGTAGTTTCAGTGATTGAGGTTAATTGTTAAAAATGCCCTCTAAACTTGAATGATGAGGAAATGGATAAGTGATAGATAAACACAGAGGAAATGTGTGATCAGTGTTTGCCCACAAGACAAAAATTTAGAAAGGTCACATTGCCACCAGCTTCAATCATGAAGTCATGTAGTTGAGTAAACTCACTGACAGGTGGTTAAAGTTGGTTTCATAACTTATGTTTTTACAGATTCTAACAAAAAAATTACATAATTTTTTTGTCGCAAGTTGTTTTAATTTTATTATCTTGTTCAATCAACATTTCTCCAACTGAAAAGCCCATATTGGTTGTCTGTTTTTATCCTTAAAAACAACCCATACTGGTGTTTTGTTACCAGATTGGAGCAAACAATATTCTCAAGTGATTCCTTTATCAAGCTACGATGTCCACAAAATGAGGAAGGAGGAGAGCCTGGATGGTTTAATTACATGCAGCACTTTTAGTTACAAGTCAAAGCTGTGTTCATTAAATAACACAACAGTTTTACACATTTCAGGAAGTTTCCTGGTTTAATTTAGGCAATAGCATAATCTGGTTAGAGTTAAAAAATAAGATCATGTTTAGGCTAAAATACATTCACGGATGCCACTTTAATGGTAGCTATGGTTACACATAAACACAACACTGTATGATCAAATTTGGTTCTTTCCTCGTTGGGTTTAGGCAGTAACGTCATATGGTTAAGGTTAAAAATAAAAACTGATCAATTACAGTTTAAAAACAATGACATTAAGGCTAAAGTACAATCTTTTTACAACGTGACCTTTTGCCTTCATGAATGCCATTTTTAGACTTCACGTAGCTCATATGACCACTTGAAGTCACATATTCTTCCAGTGTAATGTGACCCCACTAGATCATATTTGGGTTAAAGACTAATTCCAGTCTGTTGGTGGCATTAAAAAAAACCTGGGAATATTATCACTTAAGACTTAAAAAGGACACTTAACAACTCGTCATGGTGACATCATGGTGGCTTTGCCCATCTCTTAAATTTAGTCTACGGTGATGAGATGTTTTAAGACATCTCAGAACCTTTTTTCCACTCAAAATGCCAGTTTCTAATAATCAGGCTTCAATGCTGAACACAGACTTCAAAACAGAGCGTCTACAATGGCGTATGTCACATGGATAAATTATGCAGAGTGTTCCAATAGTAAAGATTTCACCACAGCAACAGCACATATTTTCTACATGTGATGCCAGTGTAATTTGTTATGGTGGAAATGCCATTGTTTATCATAATAAACATACAGACTAAATCCAGTTTACTCTCTTAAGCTGTACATTGTCTGCACGTATCAAAGCAAATTATCTGGATTACAGTGTAGAACCTTGATGGCACACTGAAAGCCAGAGAGGCGAGTATTTAATTAGTCACCCAATTAACAACTGAATGTTGCTCTGAAAGCTAAACATCTTGGGGTAAGATGGAAAACATAAACAGTGAGGACAAACCTGCACAACCAGTTTAATGAGGTTTACATTTGGTAACATGGTATAACAAAAACTACAAGAAGATCTGCCCTTTCATTTGTGATATATCCCACAAAGGTTGGCATTCATGTTTGCCAGAGCCGTGGGTAAGTAGTACAGATATGTAAACTCACAAAAATAGAGACGCAGAGATGCACAGTGGGACTGAACCCTCTCTGCAGGGGTGTGAACAGATCCAAAAGTCTGTGCTGGTATGGTGACTGCAACGTCACTACCTTTTTCACCACCATAGTTAGATGGACCTGCATGGTCACAGTGAGAGGTGACACGTGCCTGAGTAAACTGTCCATTCGGGAAGCAGAAAGGATGTAGTGTGACTGTGACTCCCCACTCTTATTATAAGAGGATTTTCTGCAAATAGGCTTCCCCCACAGAGACAAATAATTGGCGTGATATCTTGGGGGCATGAGCAGTCTGCCTATCCTCCACAGGAAGAACCCAGTTACTCCTGGCACTGAGTATGATCTCTTGACTCTGATAGTGGAACAGAGGTTAAGACAGGGTTTATGGATTTAATGAATGTAACTGTGATTAGAAGATTGATGAAGAAAAACTAATGATAGTTTTTATCTAACGTTAATCTATGTGGATCAAAATATTTGAGACTATACTTTCAACTGGGGGCCTTTCAAGATTAGCAAGCTTGTTAAATATGAATAACTTTACAGTACTGTATTCTACCTTTTTGGTGACCTAAACTCAGTTACCACTTCAGCATAAAACACAATTGTTCAAAGGTAACCTCCAGTTAAATTATTTTTTGATTCATGTCATGTAGAATCTGTTGGTCGGACACTTTGATAAAGATGGAACCAAAGAGCCAATGTTGGGCAAAATGTTTTAGTTTTACAAATAAAGCTGTAAAATTGTGAGAAGGCCTCATTTAGTGGGTCTATTTTGGGGATGAAAGCTACCCACCTGGTAGTTTTGATGCATAAATTCTGGTGTAAAAATTGCTGAGGCTGTAGGCTGAGGGGTAGGCAAGTTCAGTCCTGGAGCCGCAGACCTGCTGGTTTTTGACATTTCCCTGTTTCAACACACCTGATTCAAATGAATGAGTCACTTGGTCCTGTCCTTTACAGTCAGCCGGGCGATGACCCAGGGAAAAGTGATGACGAGCACTAGAGGAGGAGTTTGCCGCTTGGAGGGGAAAGCGTTTTTGCCGGCGATAATCTAAATATAGGCCACACATCAACATTGTTTAACAAGTTGGAACATTTTCCAGGTATTTCTGCAAACCTACTTTGATTTGTTTTAACTACCCATGTGTTTAAAAGGGCTGTTCACACAGAACAAGCAGTCAGATCTGAGTGGGTAGTCCAGCTGCTCGCTGGTTTAAATGGAATGAAAACTCCACCCAGCTGCTGGGTCGGTAAATGGTGCGGACCCACTGGGCAGAACCTTCTAAGCTGTTGGACTCATTTTATTTGAATCATATGTGTTAAGTGAAATTTAATTGACTATCTCAATTCTGACTGGTAGGTCGTTTACATGGAAACTAAAGTAAATTCCTATCTTCTTGCTTTTTTCACTATTGAAGTACTTACTGTATTTAATTTAGTTTTCTTTGCATAATTTTTTTTTCAATTATAAATGTTTAATCTTTATTGTTTTTCATTGTTTTATTTCAATTTTTTTCTCTGTAAAGAACTCTGGGTTGATTTTATGTGTTTGCTATATAAATAAAATTAAATTTAATTGATTATTATGTTTTCTGAATCAGTGACCGGAGGTGACAGGAAATGTTACTGATGTGTTTGTCTGATTTGAGGAAATGATCAAACATGAACAAACAAGACAACAGGAAACTGTACTTCTTCTCTTGATATTAGAGACAGCAGTGGCTCGGGTAGTAAAGCAGGTCATCCAATATGTGAAAGGTTGGCAGTTCGATTCCCACAGTCATCTGTCGTTATGTCCTTGGGCAAGACACTTCACTCTCCTTGCCTCCAGGGTTGGCATCACTCATATACAAATATGGATATGAATGTTTGGTGGAGGTAGGTGCAGATTAGCTGTTCCTCTGCCCCAGGGCAACTGTGACTACACATGTAGTTTACCATCACCAGGTATGAGTGATACAATAAAAGCGCCTTGGGTGCTTTGAAAAAAGCTGTATAGATCTAATCCAATATTATTTTCTTTTACTTATTATAAAAAACTATTTTGTTTGTTTCATTTTGTTGTTTGACAATTAAAATGTCTGCAGGGAAACACAACATACAGGTCTTGTACCAGCTCAGTCAGCATGAAGGGAATAAATCACGTGGATAGCACAAGGATGAGTTTAAAAGGGACAAAATGTGTGGAGTATTAATCTGCTCCTTGTTGAAGTCCTGATTTTTACCTCCTAATATTGTCATTTTGAACATGTCATTGTGAGCTTGTAGGCTGGTTTATTATCTGCTCCCTTTGCTCTGTTACCTAACACTACCTACCAACTTCTAAAGAGCTGTAAAGTTAAATGTGTGTGTGAGTGAAAGCTGCTCTCAAACAGACATGTACACACCTGACAACCATCTTTTTATAAGATAACATGTGACGACATCCGAGCCAGATGACTTTGCTCAGCTCTTTGGAAAAATGACAAGCTGAGCAAAATCGTGCGGAGTTTACAACAGTCATTGCCTGCCTTTGGATATCGAGCCTTGGATCAGATGCAAAGTTATTAGTCATGGTCTTATCCAATCAGCCATCCGTAATGCTTGTGCTAGTGGGCATTACTCTGGAGAGGAAAGATTGTCTTTTATTGTCAGCTTGATTTCATACTGAAGATTAGTCATATTCATTCAGTTGCTAGTGGCACAGACCTCTAGGTGTGTAGTGTGCATGTGTGGCTGGTATCGGTTAAATTTGGGCTTCCAAACATCTGACTGGCTAATCTTCACTTAAGCAAACATTAATAAGAGCCTATAGCTTTATAAAGCTGCACAGATTTTTCTGTGGCTTCCATATGGAGAATGATGGCACATACTGAAAATCTGAAGTGGTGATGGCAAATATGTTAGTATAATGATGAGCTTTGTGGGAATTTGAGGGGTTAGAAACTTTAAAAGGGATTTTTTTTATTATTTTATATCATTAGATTTGATTAGATTTAGGAAAAAAAACCCTCATAAAATATTCAGTTATTATCAACAATAATGGACAATAATAAAGGGTGGAAAGCACATCTGGTTCATATATTGCTGATTTGATTAATGTATTTTAAAAATGCAGTTTACTCCATCGCCCCTACTTTCAATTACAATTTAATCCTCTCAATGAATCTGCCTTAATGCAACTTAGTCAACTGAAAGAAAAAGAAATAAATCCTGTGGATTTAATAAAAGCTGGTCATATACTAATTGAACACTTAACCATTTTCCAGGATGTACTCTATCCATACCTCTATTCATAAATAACAACAGAAGCAGCCCACATAAAGGAAGAAAATAGCAGTGTGGTACATGGGTTAGTAAGATTGTTTTCATACTGTTAAAAAAACAAACACTTTAAGATTCTATAAATACTGGCAAAGGAACAAGTAGATAAGAGGCACTAACAAGTCAAAACAAGGTGAGGGTGTCAAGGTTTGGTATAAAAGTAGCATCAATTATAGGCTTAGATTTCATGTAAAAAAAACTTAATAGCAAAAACCTTTAACATTTATAGTGCACAATACTGTAAAAAGATTCAGTGAGTCTTGGGAAATCTCAGTGAGTAAAGGTCAAATGTGGCAACCAGATTTGATGTCTATGACCTTCTAGCTGTCAGACAATACAGCTTAAAAACAGTCATGCCGCTGTAGTCAGTATAGTCATGCAGTCCAGTTCTACATCCAGAAATGTAACCTGAAACTCTATTTACAAAGAGAAAACCTTATATCAATCCTCAGAAACAGTATATAGTTCTTTGGGTACAACCTCATCTCAGATGGACAGAAAGACAATGGACACATGTCCTATGGTAATATGATTCAGCTGTGTCATTGGGAAAATGAACATTGGGTTTTACATGCCAAAGAAAAATAAACTGTACAGGCTGTTATCAGAAATAAGTAGACAACCCATGGTCTGTGATGGTATTGGGTGGATCAATGTCCTTGGCATGGATTAGTTGCATATGGGATACTGTAGGGGTAGAGGCATATATTGAAATTTTATTAAGACATATGCTGCCATTAAAGGTACAGTGTGTAATAATTTCTGACATCTTGTGGTAAAGATGAACAAATAAATTACTTCAAATGCCAAGTACATTTGTGAATTGATGGTGGCCATCAGTGGCCAAAATTCTGTGAAAATGAAAAGATGCTTTCATCTGCAGGTGGATCCAGTGGCTTCAGGCACTGATGGCTGCACTACAGGTAACTAAATAAAAATTGTGTACATGTGTACTGTCTCCATATGTGTGACTCTGAAGGTGCTCTGGCACCTATCAAACAAAGCCAGTGCTGCGGTTTTAAAGCTCAGAAGGTTCCCTTATGACTAGCATTATTTGTCCATTCAGAGACATCATAGTAGAAATGGTGGCACAAATAGTATGTCAGCTCCCATGTATGTGGACCCATGACAATTAGTAATAAATGGCTCATTCTAAGAGAATTTTAATGTTCAACATACTAAGGCTTGAATAGGCTGGGATGTGACCTTTGGGTTTATGTTGAATGAAAAATTGCCTCATAATCATTCCCAGATTGGTGGGCAACAGGAGTTTCTTTTCATTGGTGATGTATTTTCTCTTTTGTAAAACACATGGTTCAGACCAGCCAAAATTTCTGCTTTTATAGAGGTGCTTACGTGTGCTAATGATCATTTTATCAAGTGTATTTGATTCAGAGCACCTGGCAGCTATTTTCCCTCTTAATTCCTTTAGAAGCAGCAAGATGTACTTGGTCTTTCACACTGTCTTTACATTTTTTGCTTAGTTTTTTGTTAAATAGTCAAATGAATAATGTAATGTGTTGTTGTTTATCTGAAGTATCATTTATTATGCAAAACCTTAGAATTAATAACAGATGTGTTTTTTATTTTTGACAATTTTGCCCTAATATGCGTGTAGGGGTGCATATGAACCATGAAAGATTCATGAAAAGCAATAAAAGTACAAGATCATTTGAAAGAAAAAAAAATCACATTCAGTAAATTAGTATTTTTCTATCTCCTTTTTTTTAACTGATTTTGAAGGAAGCACCTTTATCAATCAATCAATCAATCAATCAATCAATCAATCAATCAATCAATCAATATTTATTTAAATAGCATTTTCATACATTGTGTAGCTCAAAGTGCTGTATAAAAATAAAAACCAAACAGGTTGTTATTTTAACAAGTCACTCCAACACACCCACCAACACAGTAAAGGCCCATTAATGCTCCCTGAAGTATGTAAGGGATGTCCGTTTCAAATGGCCAGAGACTTCCATGCATCTTTTACATTACCATGGTAGTTAAATCAATTCCTCCACTAGTAGGCAGTGTTGAGTTCAAAGTTCACTCCAACAATTCAACGTCAGTTTTAGACACTAGTTAGCAGCAGTAATGCGCCGCTATAAAGTTGTTTCCAACCGCACAACACACCCTAGACATTTGCATAGCCTTTATTCAAAAGCTTGAGCAATTTCTAAGTTTGTTGTCCTTTTCTTCGTTCTTTTTCTGCTTTTCTTTTCTTCCTGTTTCTCTTCTTCTTCTCTGGTTTGTTTCTTTCACTGGTTGCTTACGTCGTCACCGCTGTAGGCGCCACATAAGCTATGCAGACGGTTACGTGGAAGTACTCCTTTGTGATTGGTCAGTTTGGGATTACCCGTTTCCGGATTTCTGGATCTTCTCGCTGAATTTGTGTGGTAATCGCTTAAAAAAACACAGAAACAAAACAAACAGAAAAAAACCCAATAATCAATGAATCAAGTTGATGAGATGCTGATTGAATTATTTCTTTGTTAGCTTCCACAAGCTCATGAAGACACCATGTTGGATGCCATTGTTGTTTTAAAGCAGAAAATACCTACTGGAACAGAAAAGAACAGAACTCTGTCCTGTTGAGTTTACCAGCCAATACTACCCCTGCTGCCACCTTCAGATTAGGAAGAGAAACTGCAACACAACACCAAAACGATGCTCGAGTGAAAGAGCACACTTCCCCAGTGTCAGCTATGCCATAACCTACCTTATGTAGACGCTGCGCGAGTATGAATTCAGCTTTAGCTCTGTGAAAGCAAATCAAATTAAGTGCATAACCAACACAGGAGATGAACAAAACTGTCCGTCCATCTACATATCTGTCTTCTGCCTCAAGCATAAATAGGCCTTAAAGCTGGGATAGACTTCATGTAAATGCAAGGGTACATGTCGACGTTCCGCTACGTCTGCGTATATACTTGCTGCAAATGACGGAAGCATGAGGCGGCCAAAAAGCTCAATTCTTGAGGTCAGCAATAGGGGCAATACATAGACACTTAGACTTAGAGAATAGTGAAAATTTTGAAAAAGTCACATTGTATTTTCAGGACATCAACCTCCAAAAGACTTCCAATTTGTTGCTTACTGTTAAGGCATGAGTGTTTTTCACTGTGCAACGGGGAGAAAATACAGATGCCAGTGGTTGCGGACAAGGTCTTCAAAACTATGTACCATTGTGTTTACCTCTGAACTGTTGTGTTCATGCTATTGTTCGCATGAGTGCATCTAGCATTCAAGTCAATATTGCAACTCGCACTTGCAACAGGTTATGTAGCATGAACGTTAGTGCCAAACTAACACTAAAGCGTGGCAGCCATGATAAGTACGCAGATGCGTCGCTAACAGCAAGTAGCCTAAATCCCAGCCCCCTAAGGAAGGGCTAACCATTAGGAGTACCTAAAGTCTTTAGTATTTTCTCAGAAAGTTTAATGACAGCATTTTCTATAACCAGAATCTTCTACCTTCAAAGACTTTAAGTTTGAGACTTCTGTGCCTTGAGATGACTTTGTCCTGAATTGGAGCTATACAAATAAAGCTGAATTAATTTGAAAACTTTTTATTTTTCTGTAATAGAGAGAGAGAGAAAAAGAAGTAGCTGAACAGGACTGACAGGTCGTTTGGTCACTTCATGGCTTCTTTGAGCTTTCTTTCTTTAATTTATTAGCTTATTATATTAGGGAAGAAAAATGTATCATTCATCTATTATTATATTTTCATTAAAGATAAGCTGAAAAATAGTAACTTTACAATCTGTCACGCGTCTAAAAACTGATCAGCCAATCCTCTCATTCAAAGCGTAAGATCAGTTTTTGAATGAAATTTTCCTTTAAAGTCCCCCTTCTCTCTTCCTGAATCACCAATGCACATCACTCCTGACAAACGGAAAGAAAAAACGACACACGCACGCACTCCTGTCGCCCGTGTCTGCGCATAATGATTCATCAACCACCGTTTGCTCCTGAGAACGACATTTCGGGTCGGATGAGTTCATTTTCGAAGCTGGCTGTTTAATCGTGGGCCCTTGGATGCCCCCACCCCCACCTCTCTCATCCCGCGTCTCGACGGAGCAAACGCTGCTGCAGCAGCATCACCGGCTGCCTCCAAACTGCGTTTTCCCTGCCGCGATGGATCCCCGCGTAAACCGGTGAACTGCTGTCAGAAGACCGCTGTACTGTGGAGAGGACAGAAGCGCAACAACCGCAGAAAACATTTTGCCATATATCTAAGGGATAACATTTTTAAAAAGACAATTATATTCATAGTTGTCGGATCGTCTTGTTTACTAGCCCGAGAGATAAACAGCCGGCTGACGGTAATATTACGGCATGTAAGAGCTGGATAACTACTCCTGTGTGACCGACACCCATCTGCAGATGATTACAGCACAATGGGGAAAAAAGGTAAGCTTGACACGTTCAGGATTTACATCGGGCGTTGCGGGGTCTCAGTCAAACAAATTGACCTGGAGCTCATCAGACTGCATTCTTGCATCGTCAACCCCTCTGTTGAGTTAAAAATAATTATTTGTCCGTTGCCAATACCTCGCGCTTCACCTGTCAAATCCTGAGTGTGTAGCTGCTAGATCCCGATATGTAACTTGTTATGTCATTCCAACAGCCTTTATTTATTTATTTTTTGAGGGTTTAGACATGTTTTACCTGGGGGCGCTCGATCTAAACCTCACCGCAGGCTTACGAATCCAAAGTCAGTTCAGGCGGCTAAGACAATGGCACCTAAAAAATCTCATTCATTTTCAGCCTTGTGTGAATGACCTGTATGTTAAAGTTATCAGCTTCTTGCTTTTGTTTGCTTGGCAAACACCCTCTCATTACAGAACTTGGAAAGAAAAGGGATGTCTTTTGAGAACAAGTAGATGAATCTGTGTTAGTTTTAACTATTGAATTTATTAACACTAAATTACCATTTAGGTCTACTTGTACTTGGTTGCCTGGCCTTTTCTTTTTTCCCTTTTCTTGCTTTTGATGAGTAAGAAAAACCTCTGACTCCCAAGATCAGAGACCATTCTCCCTTTGAAGTTTCATCACTCTTTCTGTAAGAAGTATTGCAGTTTTTGGTGTAAAAAATAATAGTATATGTGAAACACCTATTTATGAGGGGCCCCTTCCTCTGGAAGGAGCAAGAGCTTCCTGCTGGCTCTCGATAAACTAGGACTCATCTTCTGTGAAGCTGAAGACGAGGCAGCGTACAGGGACAGTGATTGATTAGCAGTTGGCATTGAGGCCCATCGTTTCACTCGTCCTTGTCAAACAAGGGCTCCATACGATTAAAAGACGATTTTGTTAGTAGAAGCCTGATCAATAATTCATTCACTGCTCAATGGGACCACAAATCTGTGGGTGGCACACTGAAGGACGTCAGTGTTTCAGTGTTGTGCTGAGAGCCTGAAAGGTACACACATCAAAGTGTAGGCTAGATGGTGAATAATCATGTTTCTGTTTCCTGATTGTCGTTTTGCATGAGTACATCATTGTTAGCACAAGACTAAATTCACATAAACTTAGTGTGGTGCAGCACAAACAGAGCCCAGGAGCACCTCTGGTTATTTGGTGTCAAACAGCCCTGTTGGCAGTGGGCTGAATCATTTCACTATGGTGTCAATGTCACATCTGCTGCCTGGGTGCCAACAGCCACAATGATGCTGTACCACGGAGTCTGAAGGAAACCCTGGCTCTGGTTCAGGATGGTGGGTGTTTTAAAAACCGGCTTAGTCAGGGCAACTGCGGGCAGTGATTAGACAAGATAGTGTACAGTATCACATGCATACAGATAGTGTGAACAGCCCACAGATAATTAAGAGTATTTTCACAACCCAACCATGTGAAATCGTTTAACAACTGAAGCAGCACTGCACAGAGTACACTAAATCCATTAAGTTATCAATAAGGTTGACACACAAACTGTGTTCATACAGTCTTAACGCATTGTTCTTCAGTTTCTAAAATTTTTACTTATTTATTTATTTATTTATTTATTTATTTATTTATTTATTTATTTATTTATTTATTTATTTATTTATTTAT
>JBAMHW010000015.1:8176155-8208712 GCA_037177495.1 Rhadinocentrus ornatus | reverse complement strand
AAATATATATGTATAATGTGTATTATAGTATAATTTGTCCAGAAAATAAAAAGTCCAGAAAATGAGCAGAGTGTCTGGAGTTCTCCAAAGTGCAGATGGTTTGGTGGTTGAATCCAAGAACAAAGGAATCATGTGGTCTGATTGAACCTGGACAGAGAGGGACATAAAACAAACAGGATCACTGAAAAGTCACAAGAGGGGAAAAAAATGCATCTGATTCTTAGATGGCTGTACAATACTGCTGGTAAGCAGACGATCTGACGCTGAATGAAAAGCACCCCCAGACTTTATGGTGGAGCCAATCAGGAACAGCTGTGTGCAATAATCAGCCAGGCAGGAGAGCTAGGAGGAGGGAGGAGAGGCAAAACAAAAGAACTGACAGAACCCAACAGAATGTTTGTGTGCAACCGAGACCTGTTCATATGTAATTGCTCAATAGAACTCCAACCACATAGAAAAGAAAATGTTTCCCATTTCAAAATATTATTCACATATTCCCACATATTCAGATACAAATCATGTCCTAAGGGAAAAATACATAATTTTAGTTCCCCTGTGCTCTTCTGTGTTTATCCAATAGTTGTTAATTGTGTCTCCATGCAATATGGTTCTGAGTGTATGGTGTACAATGGGATTTGGAGTGCTTCTCTTTTACTGAAAAGTGCAGAAAACAGCTGCCTGCCAAATTATCAAAATAGTGAAAGTAATGTGTAACATTTTGGGGCAGGCAGCTTAAGAGTGAGCTTGAACTCGCTGAAATGCTCACTGCCAAGTAAATGTAAGCTTTAAACTCAGTTAACAATTCAATTTCAAACCATCCAAGATGGTCTTAATTAAAAGAAAGTGATCTAAACACTTCCACCACTGCTAGAATCACCAAATGCTAGACTACAAGCAGAGTTTTTACTGTCACAGTAAAAGAAAAAGTACATGTGGTAAAATCTTGTTTGTCTGACCTATTGTGTTAGTGCTTTGGCATTATAAGGCTGCCTGAAGTATGACTACCCATACTGGGGCATATTCGGTTTATCATGAGAGTAAAATGAGCAGAAATATCACAAGGTATTGGCCTAATTGGCATTTCACTGACCAAGGATGGCAGAAAACCCATTTTCTTCTTTTCTTCTACTCTTTCTTTGTTTTATTAACTGGCTGGCTTTCCAGAGCCAACCTCTCTACAATATCAGCCATACACTGAGGGTGCAAGGTCGGATAACAAACAAAAGGGAGAAAACATATAGCACCAGCCATTCATGTCATCACTCCATATCAAATGATGTAGTAAAATTACAAAGATCGCTATGGATTACTGAAAATTCTTTGTTATAAATCTAATAGATGCTACTCAGTAGAATGATTTGTCTATCAGTATCAGAAGATAGTCAGACTTAGTAGCTTTGTTTTATTAATTATTGTGTTCATAAACAAGCTGCTTTGAGCTGAAAGCTAGCAGTTGTTTTGAGTCTGTAGCATCAGCAGACAGAACAGGTGTTGGGGAGTTGTGCTTAGTCTGCAGGTGTTTTAAAATCTGAAGTAGAGACTTTACTGCTGACACTTATTGTCACCCAGGCATACAGGACTATGAATTTCATCATGATTGCTCTTATTCTTTACACCCACAAATTTAAAAAACAAGAGAACACCCATGAAGTAGTCTCTGTCCTCTCTGTCATCTCCCCAGCTGAGTGAACTAATCATTACAGGATTTCTGGAGTTCTTCGATTATTCAAGTAGTAATAAAGACAGCATAATCTCATTATTTATTACTTAATGGCAGTCATCTGATGATGAGAAATCAGATTAACACCTCTAGATTTCTCCCCAATACTCCGAATGCAGTTGCCAGAAGGTGGTGTATAAACAAAGTTTAGCGTTCACATGAGGACTACTTTTGTTGTGTCTCGACGGGTTTGTTGAACTGCCTGTCATGGTTTGTTTCCGTTTTGTTTTGAAAGTTCTAATTTTGCCGTCGTTTCAGGTGTCTTTACTTCCTGCCATCATGTCCCCTGTCAGTCATTGTCTGTCCCGCCCCGATTGATTCCACCTGTCACCCATTACCTGCTGTGTATATATTGTCTGCATTTCCCATTGTCTCATGTCGGCTCGTCATTCCATGCTACCCGTTTTGTTCGAGAGCCACAGTGAGAACTGTGAGGAATAATGCTACAGGATTCCCAGGGAATAAAGGTTTTCTAAACTCCACCTGTTGTTTTGGGTCCTCTGCCTGTGCCTGCGTAACAACTTTTCAGCTTCTTAGCTCCCACATTAATAGCTAACGCTAAGACCGTGGGACCCACCATGCTCAACAATAACCGGATGTTTTGAAAATAATAGGAAGTTATGTTATCACGCACGTATATGTACTTCAAAAGAAATCCAATAATCGACTGGGAAATGTAGACCAGGGCTTTTTGAATATAGCATTTTAGAAGTGCATATAGACACATCAGATCTGATTATTACAATTATCTTAATACTCCCAGTTATCAGATTCTGAAATGTCATGTAAACAGGCTCACTGATGTGAGCGGGACTTACTGACTTTCTTTCATTTTTGTTTGTCTTAAGACAACAAAACACACATGCTTATATAGTACATTGTTAAAATTTTTAATTGGATTCAAGACTAACTGAAATTTACACTGAATATTTAATTCTCCTCATGGTTCAAATCTGCAAGTTGTTAGGGTTCTTGCCAAAGGTTTGTTACATATGAAAGCCTGGCAGTTTAAATCTCTTAAACTGAGGCTACATTTGGTCATAGCAGCTGTAGGATTGACTGTTTTTGCTTTTTATATTGTATATAAAAAGAACACCAAATGGATAAATCAACAAGGTTGTAAACTGGGACTCTCTGAGGACATCCTTAATGAATTTTATTTTAAGATACAGAGATGAGCCAAAACCAACTTAATGTAAAATTTATGATCTTAAGTGTGCAGTTTCAAATTACTTGCATTTGCACAATACGTATCTATTATTAAGATATACTCCTAATATTAATAAGGTATTTGTATAGAATTGCTGTCTATATTGGACATATTATGGCTCTTTAGAATTTATTTTTTTTGTCGTCTTCAGTAATATTTTTATGAATTGCACATTTAAAGCAGGACAGGCAGCATTTTCTGACATAGGTTTGAGTAATCCTCACAGACAGAAGCAATTTAGATGTGAGATAGGAATCCAATGAGTTTCTTCATGAAGCTCAGTGTGTTTACCGCCTGAGAAAATAGCATGTATATGGTATTTCAAAGTGTTGTCTCACCATATTTACCATAGCAACAACCCATCAGAGTAACTTTAGCTTAGGCGGAATAATGACGCTCCAAACTTGTGTGTGTACTTCCTTAGCAATTGTGAAGTGACTTCATGCTCCATCTGTTCAGCTATTGTCTCATCATCTTGAATTTGAGGTGAAAAACGACTCGGATAGAAAGTAGAATTGGCAGTGGAAAACAGTAAAAAATAAATTTTCTTAGGGAAGGATCTCCTCAGCAGAGATTTTATGACCTTGGTACAGAGTCCATTTCATGCAGGAGCTGATGAAGAGGGCGCAGGTGATTAAAGTCTGCCTCCATTGATGCGCTTCAATGCTGCTGAGTCAGTGACCTTTACCTGCATCAGGTCACTGTGCTCAACAAGCTCCTCTTCTCAGTTCTCACCATCTCTCTTCTCTCCTCTTCTGCTGTTTTTGTGATTCAGCATAAAAAAAGACAAGTCAAATTATAAACAGTCCACTAAGAAATCTCTTTTCTTGGCACAATTCACTTCTCTCTCAACATTCATCAAATTTATTTCTTATATTAAATGCTGAAAATAGAGGAAAATGTTTTACAGTGAACCCCTGATGAGTGTCTTGTAATCTCCCCGCATGTGTCATTTCACAATGAGTCCCTGCCTGGGCTGCGTCGCAGAATGGATCCTGTGACACAAATTTGCATGTTAAGCTGAACGTTCTGCAGGGACAAGTAATCAACACACAGCTATTAATGAGTCTGTGTCCCCTGGTGATTAATTATGTCTCATGCGTCCAAAGCGGGGAAGATCCGGGCAACAGCTGTTTGTTCATGTCAGTGTTTTAATGGCTGTCTGTATTCTTCATCAACAACCAAAGATTTTTTTTGTTTTTGTTTTTAGATATTAGATGTTGAGATTAGGTTTGAAGCAGAAGGGGGTGACGGTTTTCCTTTTTTGTCTGCTTCAGGCTTCTAATCAGATGTAAGTAGAGCTAATAAAACACATTTGCTGTGTGAATGAAGAAACTATACAGAAAAGCACTGCAGGTATGCAGTAATTCAGGGTGTTGTTCAAATGAAGAATTACTTAAACTATTGCTAAAATTCCTGGGCCAGCTCTTAGTGACTGTCTGTGGGTGGTAGTGTGTATGTATAAAAAACCTTTTTGGACAGAGACAGATCTTTCAAGGTAATCTTATGATATCCACAACACTTGAATAATAACTTTGCTTTATTCATTTCTGTTTAAGATGTAAAAAATTTGGTATTAAAAACAACTTTTTCCTTGAGGAAATCTACTAAGCTCCTGCTGCATCTAAACCAGTTCATGTTCATATTCCAGAACAGAAATGCTCCCGTTTTAACTGTGACATGCTTTTGAAAAAACATGTGGGAACATTGTGATAAATAAATCCAAGCATACACACAAAACAGAAAGATGAAAAAGCAAAGTTTTTTGTTAATGTTGCATTATGTAGGAAATTATCTTTTCTTTTCTGAAACTGCCTGCAGCAGAATTTATTTTCTTCATCACCAAGTTAAATTGATAATGGCATCATTACATTTTTAGACTTGAAAATTAATCTGTCATTTAACTAAAAGAAAGTCAGCATGCACAGACACCGAGCTTAAAAGTGATTGTGTGCCCTCTGAAGATTAACACCATGGCATGGCTGCCTTCTGGCTTCTGTCATCAATTACATTTACTCAAACCAAGACCCGACCCGGGGTGTGTGGCTGTGTCAAAGCCCAGAGCACCATATGGACTCTGCATCTCATGTCATCACACCCGATACCATCGCCAATTTGCACTGATCTCCCCAAAAGATTATCTTTACCCTTTTGACACAAATCACTAGGCTTTCTGTCATGCACAGAAACCATTATCATCAAGGCTGAAGTTTTCAAAAATTTGGTTGTGGTGAGTATTTGTGAATTGTTTTGATTAGACAATGTGCTACTTTTCTTAAAGCTCACTATGACTGTTTTTAGATTTTTTTTCTAGAAAAATTGAGGAAAAAAAGATTCACTGATGCATAACAGATCTTTTTAGTCTAATTTTCTAGATACACTTCTGAAAATCTGTATCAAAGTTTTTCTTGCCAGCTTAAAGCTTTTAAATTAATTAAAAACAGAGTTCAGTCCTCTGTGTAATGTTCAGTGTGCAGAAAGAGTAACCAGTGGTGCTATTTTTGGCTAAAATTACGTTGTGGTGGATCCCAGCTTAGTACTGTTTGTCTGTGGATCCCTCATGCTTAAGTAGCCCATCTGGTTCCAGTGTGGGTTTTGTGGCCTCCACCATGGCCGACCAGAACTATACTACAAAGAACTATCTGTGAAAAGATTTGGTTTGCAGTTGATGAAAAGGCATGACCTGCACATTTGGTGGGCGATAAGCAGATATGGGGGACAAACTGGATTCTGCACCGTTCCTTTAGTGCAGGCAGTACACATTGGACATTAAATGTAGAATTATGCTTCAATTATAAAGCCAATAAATACTTATTTAAGGAAATTAGCAGAAGGCAGAGTTTTCCTTAAGTGGGCATATGGCATTCGAAACAACATCTGGAGCAGAAGACTTCTTCATGTTTTTGTGATTTTCTACCTGTATCAAACAGATGATTGGATTTCTCCCTTCCCTATAATAAGTTGCCAGTAAATTATTAATTTATTCTTTCTCAAGGAAGATTTTAGACACAGACCTTTAACATGTTTTATGTCTCTTTTGCAACATTAGTAATTGTCACAGGAACACAAAAAATAAAAAACAAAATCACTGCAAGTTGCATTGACACCCCACATTTGCAGGTTAATGTGTGCACTTTTTCTGACAAACGCTCTTATTTAAGTGAAGGATTTCAGGAAGGAATACTGTGGTCTTTTGTGAGCTGCAGATTAAACTAAGCTCAAGTTGGAGACTAGGAAATCACTATGGCTTTGCTTTGACTTAATCCTGCCTGAGTCAAAATCTTGCATAATGCAGTAAGTCACTGCCAGTGCTCGAGATAACGGAAAAGTTGGAAAACTGCAGGGATATCATAACTTTAAGTGCAAAGCCATCAACAATACATGTGACAACCTTGTCATCTGGAAATAACTTCACAGCTCGTTACCACAAAGAATGAGCTGAAAGAAACTTTCAAGCTGTGAGTTATGTTTCACTTGTCACTTTAATCAGCATGTTAATAAAGCCTTAGCAGAAGTATATTGTTCTCCAGTGCTGTTTGCTTGTCAACAGGATTACGTAAAAACTACCAATTTAAATGTAAAGAAACTCAGGCAAATCTGCCAGGGGTTTGTCAACAACTTATTTTATATGGGTGTTACTTCATTTCCTGAAATTAAGTAGTGGCACCATGGAAACCAGAGGAAAGTCAATTAGCAGCTTTGTTTGCAGTGAAGACAAATTCTAAGGTCAAAGTGAGAACATGGCTGTTTCTGTTTTTTATTTATTTATTTTTTAACGCATGGATTACTTTATTTAATATAAGTAGTAAAATACCCAGAAGGCCCACTTTTTTAAACAGAGAATGCTGTTGAATCCAGTTAAAGGGAAACAACATTTAGTTGCCTAATAGGTCACCATTTTAGTTTTAGGCAAAAATACCAAGGCTTAGGCATAGACATGGTTTGGGAGGTGTGACATTATTTGTTTATTTATTTAACAGATATAGATTTTTACTCTCTTAATAGCCTTCTCACAGATGGTGGTGTCGTTACCATGGTAACCAAGTCTTGTCACTTACTGTGGTGTCGGCACCTCAGTGATAACACATTAGATGCCCTGTCCACATCTTAAAACAATCATTTTTTATTTCATGTATTTGTGTGAAACAAGTTTGCAGTGGAGTTTTTGTGCAAATCACAAAGACTGGGCATTTGCCTCATCAAAAAATGTGATTTATAAGTGGCTCTTTATTTTTTTCCAGTTTGATCAAATTTAACTCTGGTGGCCTTAGTTTTTGTCTCAGAACACAAGGCTTCTGGGCAGTGTACTCTGTTAATTCTTATGTTAAGTTTAATAATTTACTGTTATTGTGGTTTTTTTTATGTGCCATCTTGCCTCATTTAGAAACTCCCAGCAGCGTTTGATAAAGAGTCACATTTAACCTTGGGATATTTAACAGTCCCATCACCTTATTCCATATCTACACACACACACACAAACACACACACACAGTAACTTTGACTGAAGGACTGATGCCTCGGGGCGTTTTGGAGCCTGTGGATATTTGCAGCATGTCACTCACAACTGCTAAATACAGGCTCCTGCTAGCTTACCATATATAAAACGCAAGTAGAACTGTTTAGAACGTGACAGGAGTGGATGTTATTGATGCATTAAATTTGACCTATAAACCATGTCACAATATATACAGTATGCTGTTTATTTAGTTTCTTAGGTTCACATTCTCCCGGTCAAGGTGATGCACTATCTAGAGCTCTTAAATTTACATTAGCAACTAACTTAGCAATAGATTTGCATGACAAAGAGTCACGTTTTTCATACTATTAAACTTACTGAGGGTATCAGCACTTATGGCAGATATGCTCTTTTCTATATTCAAGGTTGTTATCTATATATTATTCATTGTGTGCATTCACACACAAAGTGGAGCTTGTTGTGGTTAAGTGGTACTTTAAATCACATGAATAATTGTGAGTACACACAGTAAGGGGGGAGTTTGTCATAACACTAGATTAAATGTCATGACTGTTCATATGTTGTGTGGGTATAACAAAAAATATACCTACAAGACAAAAACCAAGGACCAAGAAGTTAGGATTTTGTCACCAATCATTTTTATTGCAGACTAATGGAGAGTAGTGCTATATGATGTCACTGGATTTAGAGAAGTGTGATGTAATACAGAAACTTGTGTGGCTCCGTCACTGCTGGAGGATTTAGCAAGCATGCACACAAGCACAAAACTGACTTCTGCAATTCCTCTGCTGTCTTGGGTTTGTACTAAGACCTCATGGTCACAACTTCAGGCTGATTTTGTCAACATGACCTAACCCCCGTCTGTCTTCCCTGTATGTGTAGCATCAGTCAATGAACAGGTCACCCTGACCTGTCTGTTGTAAATTGCCTTCGTGCAAACTGTAAAACAACAAGAACAGGCACTCATTCAGCCTCCGTCCAAATCCAACAGAGGTTATACATCCTTGTCTGTTTTTCTACAGGCAGTGTGCCTTCCCTGTAAACACCACTGTTGCATAATTCACAGCAGGGTGGTGGGTAGCAGATCCTGAGGACTTGCATGTAAAAGGTGCAGTGAGATGCTCCTAAGGCTTTCAAGAGGCTAGAGGGCAAATCCCTGGACCATTTGTTGATATATTACAGTTCAGCCTGTTTCAAAAGAACCTGACTGGAAGTAATAGTACACTGTAGATCCTGGATGAATGAGCTGTCTCAAACTTCCTCTTGAATGCTTTATATTTTCGTAGCTTAGAGTTGCAGAGACACACAGTCAAGCATTATAAGAGGACTTATGACGCAGCTAATATTAGCCTTAGATGAGCCACCTGCATGGAGAACATCTGCGCATCATCAGAAGGCGGCATAACTATCTGTCTGTGTTGTGTGCTAATGTATTTCTTCTGGAGGATTTCAAGGTCTTCCAAAGGTCACTTTTGCCTCTGTTGATTTGTAAATAAAACAGAAGAATATTTTTACAAAAAAAAAATCACTATTTCTTTTCTACTTTTAGCCATTTTTGCTGGTGACTGCCATAAGTTAAAAATGCCAAGAAACATAACGTGTTGCCAAAATAACCACTGTACTACAACCTCTCTATGGCATCATTCAATAAACTGTGCAGCTCATGCTATAAAGAATTTGCAACTGACTGTACTGACTGTAGGAGCAGACATTATTTACTCAGTCTGCTGCATGTTCTTAGACCAGCTAGTTGATGCTGTTTTTGAAAATACCAATGTGTGGTCTTTTTTACGAGCTAATTTTTACGAGCTAATTTAAATGCTTTGTGTGCAGTAGGTTTGTCAGAATGTTAGAAAGATGTAGAGGATTTAGATAGAAAAGAGTGGTGGGGTTTCTTGAAGCAATATGGAGAGTGGAAGCTGTGAGATTGTTTCTGCCTGATGCTCCTGCATACGCTTGGTCACTGCGCTGCGTAGTCTCATTAGTATGGGTGTCAGTGCCTCTCCTTCAGCTGAACCTGCCATACCACTACAGTAGTAGAGCTGCCTGCCTGCCTGCCTGCCGCAGTGTCCCTTGGTGGCCGATGTGAGAGCTCTGTCATCCAACGGATGACTGAAATATGGCAGGAGCTGAGTCTCATCACTCAGTCCAAGGAGATGTCTATGTGTGTGTGTGCGCGTGTGTTTGAAAGTACAACACATGAAATAAGGTTTTATGTGGATTGTATCTCAGTCGGGAAGCATGTATCTGTAAGCCACATTTTAAAACCACTGAGAAGCAAAGTAAATGATACTGATTATCTCGTTACAAATCGAGCATTCTGCCCAGTCAATGACAAAACCCATAGGTGTCTGCCTCCCTCAGCAGGCTAGTTTGCCTCTTAACACTGCTCAAGAATGGCTAAAACATGACAAAAATCCCAAGTCATTTATTTATCCTCGCTCTCGATACGATCAAGCCAGCTCATCGCATCCTGACGCTTGCTGTACAGCTAACCTTTTCATTGCACGGTATGCCCTCAAAGAATAATTTTTGTATGTGCAAGATTTCCTTAGCTAGTAACATACTAATTGGCAGGATGTGTCGTCATGGTAATGTGGAAAATGTTGGTAAAGAATTCCACAATAAAATGCATGCAGCTGTGCAGCCTATTTGAACACCTAACTGCTTAACTAATCCACAATTAAAAATGGTAGTGAAAAAGAGCACTGTCAGATTTGGACTTTGACATGAGCAAACTGCTTGAGTTGTGTGTATAACAATGGTATCACTTATATTAGGTTTTTCTTGTCTTGTCATGCAGCCCTAATCAGGACTGTTTTGACAACACAAGGGTT
This sequence comes from Rhadinocentrus ornatus, assembly GCA_037177495.1. NCBI lineage: Eukaryota > Metazoa > Chordata > Actinopteri > Atheriniformes > Melanotaeniidae > Rhadinocentrus > Rhadinocentrus ornatus. The sequence continues at coordinate 8,198,468 of JBAMHW010000015.1, read as the reverse complement.
GGCAGGTGGTTTTAATGTTGTGGTTGACTGCTACAAACAGGTGTTTCTATAAACAGAGTTGGCTGAAGGTTATTTGAAATCATTCACATGGATGTGAAGCTGATTGGTCTGTTTCTGACTCAAAATTGATGTACTGTGAGGTAAACTGTAATTATGGTGTTCAGCATTCTGTACATAAAGAGAAAATACAAAAATATGCTAAGTCATTGTGAGCTTTGCAGATTAGAGCTGTCTCAGCATCTTTTGGGGGCGGCATGGCTCTGCAAGGTAGAGCGGTCGTCTTGTAGCCTGAGGGTTGCCGGTTTGATCCTCGGCCAAGTCGAGTTCATGTCGAGGTGTCCTTGGGCAAGACAACAAACCCCTAATTGCTCCTGATGGGTCGTGGTTGAGCGCCTTGCATGGCAGCTTCTGCCAACAGTGCGTGAATGTATGTGTGAATGGGTGAATGTGATGTCTACTGTAAAGCGCTTTGGATAAAAGCACTATATAAGTACAGACCATCTTTTGTTATTTCATGTTGCCCCAGACTGACTCCATGATGCTGAGATCAGCGCTCTATGAGGACTTCTTAGATACCTCCCTGACAAGAATGTAGTGCGAATATGTAAAGATCAGTTCACCTTTTTAAAACTGAGAATATCAATGATTTCACAAATGAAACTCAGCATCTCTCTTTATGCAAGACACATGTATATAAGCCAGGCAGAGATTTTTGGAAAAAGAAAAAGGTGTGAAAATTAGATCTGTGGATCATGCAGATAAACAAACAAACAAAGAAGAAACAAATCACAGGTTATTGCAAGAGAGTCATATTATGAATTATGAAGGTGGGAGTAGTGAAGAAAATGAAAAAAATGAAAAAAAAATCTTATGTCCCATTTTTCCTGAGCAAATCCAATCACTTCTTAATGCAGGTTTTCTTCTAGTGTTTACTTTAAGTATTATTACTGGTGATGTCACAACAGCAAATACAGAACTGCTTTTCATTTTCCTCCAACCAACTACTGTATCATCATCATGGCATGCATTCAATAAAATCACCCATGAGATAAAAAGGGGGATAAAAAGGTCTATTTTCTGAAAGGTTTCAGTGAAACTGGTGACTCTTCATGGCAACAAGTTTCCATTCTTTTTCCAGCAATTTACCTGGAGAAAGATATATTATGACCACAAATGTACAAAGCCTATCTTCAGTCAGGCTGTGACCTGTCCCTTAGAATTATTGACTATTATACATTGTCTTAAGGCTATTTGCCATTTCAAAAATAGTTCGATATCTTCATAGTGAAAAGTGCTTCTTCCTTTCTGAAAGTCTTGTTAGAAGCTGTATGGTGTTTTTATGCCTATGCAGCAAAGCTATGTGAAATTGTTTGTAGTTATAGTTAGTGTCTGTAGTTGTTATAACTTCTGAGGTTCAGTAATCACCACAAACCACAAAATTAGTTTGTTGTTTTTCTGTAGAGATGCAGTAAATTATGTTTAGATTGCTTTTGGTGTATGATTTACCTTTAAACTTGAGCCCTTTTGCCTATTCTCATTATCTGTGTTTTTCTGTTTTATATTTTCTTGTCAGTCTACTGTTAAATTTTTTCCCACTTGTCAACTATTGTTTTAGATCTTTAAAAAAATGTTTCAAACATATAAAATCTTAGACTAATAAAAGTAAATGTAAGATACAAAGATCCCCCCCCCCCCAAAAAAAAGAAGAAAAAAACAAAAACAAAGGAAAAAACAAAACAAAAAACAACTTTTTCAGGCAAGATTTTTAGGAAAACTTTTTTAACGACTGCTTTTAGCAAAATATGGTTGAAATAAATATATACATCTCTTCATAATAATATCTTCTCTACAAACACACACGTGGTGTCCTTTCTCATCTTTGCAGTGATTAACTAGCATTGAACTAAAGGCAAGGTTTTTACAATACTTTTTGAATATGATAAGCATAATGTTTGTTAAAGTAATGAAATTCAGTGCAGTGCGCTGGTTGTGTAAAAGATAGCAGCAGTTGCTGTTGAAAATGTCATTTTTGTAAACGCTCAAGCCTTTTTAACAGTCAGACTCAGATACTGTGAAAAAATAATGAAGTTAGATAGTTTGGAGTTAATAGTATTTATTTAATAGTATTTATAAAAAAAAATCTGATTCTTCCAATTAACTGATCTTATGTCTGCCATTAATGTGGCAGCAGTAGTTCACGCTTGTGCAGGTGCTGAGTGTGAAACATACACATTAGATGTTTTCTAGCCAGAATGCTGCTGCAAAACCTGACAGCTGGGGAAAATATGACACCAACATTCAGCTGCACTTTCATTAATGGAAATTAGTGCAGCTCCTGATTTTTGTTCTTTAGTTTTTTTGTTTTTTTCCCCTTACTGTTTGGTTAGTTTTGGACATACAGCAAGGTTAGGGTTAGGAAAAGAGTATTGCTTTGCTTAAAATTCAGCTTTTCTAACTCTTTGTGTTCCATACAAAGCATCACAGTGTATTGAGTTGGGAGTAATAGAAACTTGAAAATTTCTATTTTGCAAATAAAACTTCACTGTGAGGATGTCAAGCATATAATACATCATGTAAATTAACTATTTACTGAATAGCTCCTTTGTTTACTGTTAAAAACACAATCAGACTGCCCATTAGGAGTCTTTGTTGGACCTCATCCTGATGAACTTTGAAATTCTTTCTTTTCATTGTTCCAGTGTTTAAAGCACTAAAGCAAATTAAGGTTTACAGTGGCTATGAATGGAAGGAAGGGATGATTGTTTAAGCACAGAAAAGATTTGAGCAGAGAGATGTTTACATGTTCTTTCTCTGAGCACTCGGAGCCATTGTCATTTGTCCCACCAGGCCAGAGGATAAACCCTCTTCTCACTCTGCTGCTGTGCTCTGTCATCACTCCTGGCCTTCATTCAATCAGTGTGACAATAAGATGAAGCTCCGCTGCCTTTACAAAGTCACTCGGTTATGCAATATTCTGTTTTTAGCCTTCACAGCATCGCCTCATCTATTAATGTGCTGCCACACTTCATAACGTCACAAGAAACCGAAGATAAAAACTTGTTATTATTACAGCTGCACTTTGAGGTTCAGTGATGTAATGTTACGTACATTTGTAGACAATGTTTGACTTTGTTGAGCTGTGATTGTGCTGAGGCCCTGCTGAGTGTCGTTTGCCACTTCCCACTAAACGTTAAGACAATGTGTGTCAGTTATCATAGTTCTGCAGGCCCCCCTTTCACACCTGCTCCACGTAATGCTCACTGCAGGAGAGAGTTTTTCCAGGCATAACTCGGAGACGCCGATACCCACTACTTTTGTTCCTCATGTGCTCACAGTAAGAAATATTGACATGTCTCAGTGTTTTTGATAATGCATTTGGTCCTGCTAGATAAGAAGCCCATAAATCAAGCTGTGACAGGTCTGTCGAGCAGCAGCTTCACCTCATCATTTATACGCTCTCATTCATCCTCTGCACTTTGTCTATGATACTCCCATTCATTTTTTTTACTTTTTACTCTTTTCTGGCTATTTTCATCCCCAAATTGTCCCTAGTGACGCATTACCGCTGCCAAACGGTATCGGAAACTGACTTCGGCTCGAGGGAGTGATCTCTGAACCCTGCACTGCCCGCTAGTGGAGGAATTAACTTAACAGCCATGGCAACGCTAACAGGCATGGAAGTATGAGGCGTGACCTATGACAATGTCTGAAACGGGCGTCGCTATTTACTGGGCATTTACTGTCTTCATGCTGCAATTCAAAAGCAGGACTATTTCTTTATAGACTTACAGTCCAAATGAAACAGCTGACATTTAGCAGTAGACTCCCTGTGTGTTGTTAATATTATCTACCACTCATCGTAAGGTGTTAGCTAGTTCAGCAAACTTAGTAGTTAAAATTTAAGAAAGTTTTTTATTAGTCTCAATCCCTGAGTGCAGAATGAGTCATTAACATTTTACATAATTTTACAGGACATGAAAAATAACATTGAGAAATCATTTTGTCGTTGTTGGACCAGATGTTTCAGGTGACACACGGTGAAAACACTTAGACATTTTGCTTAATTTTGTGGAGACTGACAGCTACACAAATCATTAAAAACACTGGAGGTCGGAAAAAGAAACCCAAACTTTAAGCTATTCTCTAACTATTTTAAGCTGTCTTTGTAAAAATACAAACTCAAAGGTTGCTGTGATAAATGATCAGGAGCATTCTACTAATATAGGTAACATCTTCACATCTCAGTTTTGGTTGTGTAATGATTTTATTCTGGTCAGGCCAAACCTTCGAAAAATGCACAAATAAATAAACTGTCCAAAACCGATCACGGTCTGCTTGATCAGCGTTTTCATTGGACACCTCTGCTATTGATTGAGCCTGCTTTGTTCTGAGATCAAGGCCTTTCCCGCTGCTCAACATGTGGTCAGGATTTGCATTCAGCATTTTATTATCAAAGACCTCTCGGGGCACTCTGGCACCCAAAATGCTGATCTCCGGCTCTGAGTGATGTATCCTTGGATAAAGAAACTGTAGCTTCTGCATTTATTTATGTGCTCAGCGTTTGGTATGGTAATAGTGACTTTTTTTTTTGGTGTCATGACATGCTCACATGCTGGCTTTATACAGTCCCAGCTGACTGAAGCTATCATTATCTTTTGTGCTAATGGCAAAGCTTTTACTTGCTATCTGAATAAAAAAAGTCACCTTGGAAACACAATTTCAGAGTTTTAAAAATCTCATTAAATTTTTAAAGCATTTAAATGATTTTTGTGACTATAGCTCTGTTAATTATGAATTTCTACGTGCATCTTTGAGTGTTTTTTTTCTCCTCTCACTTTATTATGTTGCTATTTGAACTGCAAAACCAAGCAACTGTGTTATGCAATCAGTAATTACAACAGATGAATTCCTTCTATTTTTTTTAACCAGCATCTTATCACTTCATGTATCATCCTGTAATTCCAGCAAACCTGCTCATCAGCAGAAAAACTCTTGCACAATACACATTCATTTGCTTTGGAGCAAGTCTGAATCATTACCCTCTAACAAACTAGCCATCCAACTTGCTGACTCACAGCATGTTTTTTGATGTGACCAACTGCTAATGATCTTCCTTGCAGTCAGATTGCAGTCACTGAACCATAATTTTTCTCATAATTAAGGAACAGTGCTTTAAAAAGTGGAAAATATACAAACACACACAGACATAGTCATACAACTCACACAAATCCAAACTCAACAACAAACCCAATTAATATACTCTATGACATAATTGATGATTAATGTATAGTTGAAGTCAGACGTTTAAGTATACTTATAGTTACAGCATCTCCTTTATGGTCAACAAATCTTTACAGGTACTTTACAGAAAACATTTACATGACATGAAAAACTTCTGTTCTTATGGGCATCAGTTAAGCGAAATTAAGGTGCACCTTTAGATGTATTTTAAAACCTTACCTTCTGGCTTAATGTAACTCATTTGACACCATAGGCCAGAAAGGTAAAACAGCTAAAACCTTAGGGAAAATGGACCTCAGCATTGATGATTAATCCTTGGGGGTTAGTTTCCACTTGCTTAAAACGTTTAGTTTAGTATAAACATTGTAAGACCACGCAATCATCATGCACAAGCGGGAGACTTTCTGTCTTCCAGAAACATCCAGACTTTGATGGAAAAACTGCAACAAATCCAAGCAAAGGGCCTTGTGGAGATGCTAAAAGAACATATGTAGCATTATGGGGAAGGAAACTCATGTAACTATACTGACTGTGTGTGAGATAAACCAGGTAGAAAGATATTGGCCATAAATTAATCTTTTAAATAGGCCCCAAGCATGCTGTCAAGAGGAATGTGTTAAAGAGACCATAACAAAGTCAAGACCTGAAACCAAGAAAACATTTGGTTCATTTTTTTATTGAATAAGTACACAAAAAATTATAAAAGGTGATGTTTGTAAATAATAAAAAACTTCTGCATTTGTTTGCTAAGGGGAAGAGGTGTGTGTGCTCATCTTGCTAGGCAGTAGCAGGATCCAAATTTCCAAATAATATCAGTAAAAAAATTGGTTAATAAACCAGCTATTTGGTAACATTATCAATAAAAATATACTAATAACAAAAGGCACTCCTATAGTAGAGACTTTGTGTCTTATTAATGATTAATAGTTTATGTGAATAGATACTGTCCCATTTAATCAAACCTCACGACTGAACAATATCTATGAATAATCAACCAGGAGCAGATTCAGCCATTAGCAAAAATTGGCCCTTTTTCTATAGTTCTGTTCAAGGGGGCTGTGAACATGGCTGAAGCCCAAATGTGGAATAACGGCAGTAACAATAGCTGTCAGATTATTGGTTTAAGCCAAGGCCACTTGGAGATTTCAGCACACAGCTATTTTCTTTTCTTTGATTTTTAGTATTAAAGCAAATAATGGTTTTGCATTATTCCTCATTTTGTAATCCCCTAAATTTTAACACTCACTTAAGGCTCATGGAAAGCCATGTGTGGTCTTAATGTCGGCCAATAATGCCAAATCCTATAAAAAGGGCAAAACCATTGAACTTCACTAGTATAGCTTTTGCTAAGGTCTGCTTCATAAAAAGAAAAGAGTTTATCTATTATGTCATTATTTCGGTAAGTTCATTTCAAGGGTGAAAATCCCATTTCATTTTTTGGGGGAGGGGACAATACACAGTGAATTTTAGAGAGTTATTCCTGGAGGGGATATGAAAAATAGCTCTCTCCCTCTCTCTCTCTCTTGCCTCTTTGTAACTTGCCTTGCAGGGTTAAGCCCTAAGCATTTTAAATAATGTTATTAAAACTAATAATAGTAGTGATAGCATAGTACTGTATTAGTCCATATTCCATGTTCTGTGTACAGGTTTTTCTATGTTCAACCAGCAATATCAACAATGGTTTAGGTTGCATTCAAAGACATGCATGTTAGGTTAGGACCTAACCTAACCAGGGGTCTCCAACCTGTGACTCCAGAGCCGCTAGTGGCTAAGAACTACATAATACTTTCAAACATAGATAAGAAATACAACAACATTTTCTTTTTTGTTTTATAATTGAATAATTGCATTGAATTTTCACACCATAATGGGTGGCTGGTTAGCTCAATTGGTAGGGCAGCAGTCTCCCATGTGGGAAACCAGGGTTTGATTCATCCAGGGGATGAAAATTAGCACCTTCCAGTTGGGTTGTTAAGCAGCCTTAACCTTAACTCTACTGCCTAACCATTGTAGGTTACTTTGGATACATTTGTCTGCTAAATGACTGTAATGTAATGATACTAAAAGTACCAGTGATATATTTTTAATCTAGCTTTCTTGTCATTAGGTTAAAAACTATGGCCTTTTTAAAAAAAAAAAAGATTTTTCACAAATATCTACATCCCACAGAAAAAAAGCCTGTTTATCATGATAACAAATTTCCTAGTAGGTATTTATCAAATACAATAACATGAAACTACCCTTAAAAAATATACATTTATTGTTGTGTCAACAAACAAAAATACAAGATATTACAACAATGCCAAAAAATATGGCAGCTTAAAAATGCAGCACAGCCCTTATACGTTTAACAACAATTGACTTCAAATTAAATTTTTATGTATTTATTTATTTATTTTTGCTAAATATTTCCTCAGTCTTTATATCCTTGTCAGGTTATTCTTGTAGTGTAAACATAAAGTGCTTGTGATCAATGCAGGCCTACTATATTTGTATTACAGGTTTTATGAAGATGACTACAGCATCAGTTGCTGTCTATTTAGTGTTTATTATTCCTTCTTGAAGCTATAACTCTTTTGTGCAGACAGCAATCCACTGAGGGGAACAAGTTGAAGTGCAGCAGCTACAGCATGCATCACTCCTGGCTTTAAGATTTCTCTCGTGACGTATGTGAGCACAACTGATGCAGCTGATCTTAGTCCTGACAGCAGCTTTCACCCTGGTGATAAGCTGTGTTACCAAACGCTCCTGCTGTGCGTGTATGCATGTGTGTGTTTTAGTGCAGTTGGCCTGACAGCACCTTGATGGCTGCGTGTGATGGAGTGATCACAGCAGGCTGACCAGAGTAATGAGAAGTGCATGACTGCAGCTGATACTCAACGGCCCAGCTCACCTGAAACGGATAACCACTCACACATGCACACAACCTCCTCTGTTTACAATAAACCCAACACATTTTGGAGGTCACATCTCTCCATTCAGCTTTTTTTTTTAACCACTTTGCCACAGTCTGTAAGATTTATGTGAGTTGCCATCAAAGCTTTAGGGACGTGAGCCCTTTTAATCCTTGTCAGAAGTGCTGACCAAGGTTTCATAAATGTTACTGTTTAACATTGATATTAGAGAATCACACCCTAAGGAGATGGATTCTTCACCATTCACCATGTCTGTTGCTTTTATGTAGTTCCTGTGGTTGTGAACATTGTGGTTCAGACTCCAGGCTCGATGTCACTGTCAGATCAATAAGATGTTTGGAGCTGTCTCCTGGGTGTTGTCCTCTAGAAAGCCTTTAGCACACATTTGATAAGAGAGCGTTTGTCGTTAGTACAAGGACAGATAGCAAGAGTGGTCAGTGTAGCAGAGGGACTGAGTAGTGCAAAGATACATCCTGTGAGAGGACTCTTGTTAGCTGTATTTGCATTTGATTAACTGGTTTGGTGTCAGCGGGTTGTGTAATGTCATCAGAGGGGGATGATATAAGCTACGTTATGCCAGCTTAACACTGAAGTTGAAGACATAGATCTCAACAAATGGATGGTAGAAAACCTCTGACAGAAGTATGATAAGCAACCGATGGCCATAGTTTCATGCTGATTTGTAGAACTCTACATTGTTCTATCCTATTAAAAAGACAATATGTGCAAATCCTTCTGATGCTTCAGCTGGACACATCTGCAATAATGTGTCAGCAGTCATTTGGAATTTCAGGACTTTATTCTTTCACCCAAGTGTCACAGCAGGGGTGGGTTTAGCTGATGAGCTCATTTTGTTCCATAGCTTTGCTCATTTGAGCTGCAGCTATGTTAAGGCTCTTTCTGCTGCCTTAGTGGTTTCATAGTGTTTAAGGCACAATGTGGATAAGTCTCTGGTGAATAGTTTCACCTTGAACCTACTAATTTCTAGAGCTCTTCAGTCAGATTGCCTGAAAAGAGGGATTTGTTTTTAGTATTTAGTTTTTTTTTTAATTTTTTTAAAGACCCTTTTAAATGTAAACTTCCAAAGACATCAGGTCCAATAACATGATGTGTTTAGTGAGTAAATGCATTTGGATGACTTTATGGCACTATGCAACTTTACTCTCACAAAAAATAATAAACTCACTGTCATGTTAATATTTAGATTGTTCACTGTTGTAGTTTAGCTTGTTAGCATATTATCATTGAATAATTATCACAAAAACAAAGTCAACTTGGGTCAAAGCTTATTAATTTTGCATGCTTTGAGAAGTAAATCACGGTTTAGGAAAGTTGAGATTTTGAGCAGATGGTCATGTTAGACAAAACCATCAATGCTGCATATCTTATGCAACTGAAGTTAAGATGTATCTTTGGAGCAACAAACACTGTAGTTTTTGGGCCTTCTTGTAGCAATTTCACATTGTGTCATAAAATCAGACTATATAATACATAATTCTTGGAAATAGTTGTGAATAATGAAAGATAAAAATCTGAAAACATTTTTTCTTTTAATGCATCAGTAGACTTGCGGTTGTTTGGAAAATAGATGTCAAACTCTGGACCTCAAGGGCCACTGTCCTGTAGGTTTAAGGTGTTTCCCTGCTTCACCACATCTGATTCAGTTTAATGGGTCATTAAGATGCTTGTGCAGAAGTTAACAATTTTTTTTAGATCAATTTCATCAAAATATGTTGTATTGTAGCAGAGAAGCACCTAAAACCTAAATGACAGCAGGCCCTTGAGGACAGAAATTAAAGCATGTATGGGTAGATGATAGAAGGATCGCATTTTATTTGAGCCTGATGTGATGCCATCAAACATTTACCTAGATGCGTTTAAGCTCTAAATGCATGATGGTGACCATATTGGTTGTTTTTCAGCTTGGCCAGCTATGACCAGTGACTGACGGATCAGACTGAGAAAAATCTACAAAATTTCAAATTCATTTCATCTGCAATTGCTTGAACCTGCTCAACATGCTCAGTGTGGCAATGCTAACATACAAAGTGGTTAACAACAACAAACAGCTGCAGCCACTACTTTTTACTTTTATTAGAAATGAGAAAGGAAAGCCATTACATGGGAAACTCTAGAATTCTAGTATTGGATGACCAGGTATATTTCAAAGCTATAAGCTATAATATTGCCTTTTTTGTCAAAATTATCCTTTGAATGATACTCACAATTATTAAAAATTGTTGTAGACAGAGAAAAAAAAGATTAGAAATTGTAACCGATTTAAATATTTAAGGTGGGTGCATCTCTAGTCAAAATACAACTTATCTATATTAAATAGCGGAAAATGTCCATTTGGACATCTGCATCCACCACAATGACAAATGAAGCCTTGTGTTAGTTCAAGAAGGCGCAGTAGTTTGTGTTGTCATAAATCAATTTTTGTTTAGTTGTCCAAGACATTAGTCTGTTTCACCCAATTAGCATGATTTATAAACAGAGCAGCACTCAGTCATAAATTTTCTTGCTCAGTCTACAGGACATCCCTTCTTTACTTAAGTATCTTATGACTGAAGTTTAGTTTTCTTCAAGTTTCTATCATATCTTAATCTCTTTAAATTAAGCTTATTGGATAGAGAGTAGCACAGGTAGTGCTGCAGTGCTAAATCAGAGCTCTTTTTGATTACCTGTTATGTAATGCAATGTTTTGTTAAGTTTCTCCATTCTGTCCTACCTAATTAGCATGCTAACTGCTTGGTGCTCTCCGCTATCTATTTTAGTTCTTAAGTGTTTATTTTTAGATTTTCATGCTGCATTAATCTGATTGTAAGGACATATTCAGCTGCATTGTATGTTTTCATTTAAGCTTAAATGAAGTTACATAGTGCATTTAAATGCAAGCTTTGTGACTGTTGCACAGATTATTCCAGAAAATTATTCAAGCAAAGTCAGTACCAAATACCAATGCATGGGTGATTAAAGTTTACATATACTGTCTTAATTAGAATGTGACTTTTATTGTCCGATACCCTTAAAGCAAAAGTATGTAACTTTCTGACTTTAAAATTCTGTGCTTCTGACTCATTGACATTTATTATGCACATTCCTGGAGCATTGTTCCCATGCAGCATTTTGTAGCTAAGAAAACAGTCAGTTAGTCAGTCATTATCTGTACCGCCTGTTCCTATTAGGGGTGAGCTGGAGCCTATCCCAGCAGTGTTTCAGGTGAAAGGCAGGGTGCTAAGAAAACACACTTTGTAAATTTCTTTGGTCTGGAGCATCACGTTACAGCTGTGCTTCATTTTGTGGCACCATGTAACACACCAGAAAATGTAAATCAGCACATTGGCTGTTTTGGACATCTAGCATGGCAGATTCAGCAAAGACACCCATGTTTGGAGGATGCGAGGAAAAGAAAGAGAAAAATGACAGAGTAAAAGATAACACAAGAGTCAACATCAGACTGACTTTAATTGGATGAAGAGAGCTCAGAGACACAGGATGCAGAATAGATGCTGAATTAGCCACAGCATGAAAATCAGTTTTAAAAAAAGTTCAGCTGGAGAGGTTTAATAGCAGAACATAATTTCCAACACAGCCTTGGTTTGGTTAGATGTGGAGAACTGCTGTCATGGTTTTTGAGAAAACAGAAAAGAATAAAATAGTTGATTAAAAAACAGTAAAAGAAATCCACCTGTTTAATAGTTAAGTGTGATATTCTGTAAACATTTCTATCCAGGTCTTTAATTACCTCTGTAGCTCTGCAGTAACTGTCACTGTTCTTCCTCCTTCCTAAAAATTTATTTAAAGAGCCACATTGGAAATGTTTTAAAATAAAAAAAACTCTCCCTTGAAGGGGCATTTGTTTTTGATGTTGTCTACAAAGGACAGAATGTATGTGCCACAGATTTTGTGAGGTCATATCACGCTCAGTGCAAGCAGCAAGTTTGATCATGATAAGGTTACAAACAGGTTTTGATATCACAAATTTCTGCATTTTAAATCTCCCTCAACATATACATTTCAGAACAGCCTTTTAATGTCAGTCTCTGCACAGGCATCACACTTCACCATGAGGGTCTGAGTGAAGTGAAAGTAATGACTGGAATTAGAATTGTATGCCTTTGCTAGCCAGGCAAATTGCAGTTTAGATCCATTTTCATTTCTGTTAATAACTTATTATGCTGAAAAATGGCCATTGAAGTGTCATGACACAGATGCATCATTTTTTAGATCTAATGTGATGTAACTTGCAATACCTTCTTGTGTTGTGTGCTTGACCTTTGACCATCAAATTCAAATAATTTCATTCTTGATTTTAAATGGATGTGCCAGATTTCAATGAATTCCTTTAAGACGTTCTGGAGATATTGCACTCATAATTATGATGGACAACCTGAAAGCAAAATGCCTCCATCTGTGGCTCTTGCTGCCTTCTTGGCATACAAAAACATTAAAACAAAGTTACAAATACCAAAGCTGATTCAGAGGTTGGCAATTCATTTAAACTCTTACAGAGACATCGCTGGTTTCCCTGACAACATTAGAGGCAATCTATGGTGCTTAGCACCTCCAAGTGTAGGGATCATATGCAGTTCAATCATCAGTGCACCTGTTATACAGTAGAAGTGCTATGCAGACTTCTCTCAAGCAGAGACAGCATGCCTTCAGGAAGTCATTATGGTTTGTTTAGCAAGGGGTAAATGGACTCCAGCATAAGATTGCACAGGCTCTGCCACTTCACTGTCACATCTTCTGTTTCTTCTGATTATTCTGCTTCACTGTATTTTAGTTTTTCTTAATTTATTTTTTAAAACAAAGATTAAAGATTCTCTGTGACTAGCTGAAGTGCCTGGCTCATTGGTCTGTGTTGCAGCTTCCTGTTTCCTGTCCCTCTAACATCACAGATGTTGCCATATAGTGCAATTCATCATGTAAATGATTGCATGATGCCTGTGCAGTGCCTTGGTTTTAGTGAGCTGTTTAGAAGCAGCTGTCATGTCTTCTGCTGTAATGTGAAGCCTCTCTCTCAGATAGTGGTTCCACAAGCCTGCTGTCACTGATGTCCTCCAGACCCGCTTCAAGACAAAACTAGCCAATGTAATTAAAGATGCATGGATCAGATGTTTTGGAAGTTGCTTCATGTGCATTGGACTGTGTATTACTACTGGACGTTACACAGTTTAATAGTAATATAAATCATACCAAGAGTATTCTTTTTGTTTTTGTCTTTCCCCCCATTTTTTTAGAATATGTTTTTCCTTTTGCCTTTTATGAATTATGTTAGGTGATTAGGGGAAAAGAGAAGCAGTCATATTCTATTACTATGAAAGATGAGTGTTGCCTTATAGTACCTTGCATTATGCTCCACTGAGACTGGTATATTACACGAAGGACCTTTTACTTATTCTTTCTGTCTGTGCAGAGCTTTTTCTACCAAGGCACATAACAGATGGGCGGATTGTCAATGTTTCACACCAATGTAAGAATGTAAATCAAGTACTAAGAATTTTGAACAAACATCATTCTTATGTGTTTTGTTATTTGAATTTCATATTAATGATATGAATTATACTAATCTTTAATTATCCCAATTAGGAAAGTAGGCTTTGCATTTTACCCATCTCTAGATTTACTTGATCTATATTTTTTTGGCACTCAGTTGGGAGGGTTAAAGGCCTTGCTCAGGTGCTTACAGTGGTTTACCTCTGTTGCTAACATATAGGATTTCAAAAACAGAATTTCCTGAAATTGATTAACTGTCCCTCCTCCCAATGGATCTTCAGCTTCTCCCAGACTAGCAAGAAAGTATCCTTTTTCTATCCTAACTGGTATTTTTAGATCATGATTCCCAGCTGGAAAAAGATCTTTGATCTTGATTGTAAATGTAATTTACATTTAAGGGTTAGCGTTGACAAGGCTTCCTTACTCCATCATACAGACCTTTGTTAAATAAAGTAATTTTTATTTAATCTAAATTCATCTTAACTTAGGTCTTGTTTATAAAGAAGAGGGTCTGTTGGTAAAGTAACATTCGGGTACAGTCAGTTCACATGGTCTCAGAGAAATAGGTAAAATTAGCAAATTCCCATTAAGCTGGTTATGGTGATGATAAAGAGTCCTACCCCCAGCTAGTTGTGACATGGTCCGTTGTCACTTTTTGGGTAACGTCATGTAGCCCAAACCATGTATTTTCCTGAACCTAACAAACTAGCTTCAGCTTAACCTAAAAAAAAAAAAAAAAAAAAAAAAAAAACTAAAAACTTACTGCCAACTAAATTAATAAAACTCTTCAATATATTACATTCGAGTTACATTTCCCCTTAATCAAATCAGAACTGTTTGCACTGCAACACACTGGTTTCTTCAGCAATAACCACATGACATCATCATAAGCTATATGAAGTCTCTGTAGTCTTTCTATAATATCATCATAAGTAAAATGTATAAAGTGGTGTACAATATGTCTAACAAAAATAAATCTTCAGTCCATCTGTACATGCACTGAACTTGCCTAGGATAAGATTTTTTGTGCATACATCATTCAGCATTGCCAATAATCGCCTTCATTATTAGTCATTCATTCTGTAACCATATTGCAAGGACTCAGATTGTTCACAGACAACTTAAAATCTGAATATTGTAGACATTTGTCTTATCTAGTTCTACAAATCATGAAAACACTCTTATTAGCTTTACATTTCGTATCATGTTCCTCTACATTTGCAGAGCAAATAAAAAGAAACTGCTGGAGGCCAGTGCTACTTGGACTAAAGACCACAAGGTCATCTATACTGTATACACCAGGACAAAGTAACAGCACTAAAAAATCCCACAGCCATTGAACAACACCTGCTATTCCTGCAAAACAAGATGACAAGTTAAAGATGTCCATGTCCCAGCCACAATGTTTAATACAACTTTATAAATACAGCATATTTTATTCTATCAGTTTTAAAAGCTCCATTTTCCTCCTCCTTTTCCCATTTGAAAAAAATAAGAGTTGGATACTTCAACAGTGATTTAAACACTGGAAAATGAAAACAGTAAAATGGGGTTGAAAACATCCTTTATTAAACACTAAGTCAAGGATGAAACAAGGGGCTGCAAGAGATAACGGAGTAATGAAGCCTTGTTAACGCTTCCCCCTAAATGCATTACACACAGACAGCCAGCAGATGGAGCTCTTTTTGAATGCATCCATTTTTTGATACAGTGAGTCGATCTCGAGGCAGTCGTGCCAAAGAGACTCGTGTTTTACGAGGCTTCCGTTTCACCATCCATACTGTCAGTCTTCTGGACTACTTCTACATTAAAGCTAGCCAATGGTTTTGCACCAAATATCGCGCTAACTTTTAGAACATAATGCATTCTTTATATTATCGAAAGATTTGATGATTATATACACACATAGACATATATACAGACACACGTACACACACAACATGCAAATATCTCAAGAGATAGTCAGTGATTAAAAATCACAAATGATATATGATCCTTACTTATATAGTGCTTATATAGTGCTTTTAAATCTAATCTAAATCCTAAAAAGCACATTAAAATGTGTTTCCTCATTCACGCTCATATAAAACAGTCATACACCATTATTCTAATGTCTTTTCTTATATATAGAATACTTTGTTCCCTACAAGCAAACTAATGAGCGTATAAGAGGGTAATGTGGAGGCTCAGCGTTTGCCCAAGGACAAAGACACTAGAGCGGCTGGGGATCGGGCAAGCCAAACTCCAGCAGGAAGGCAACCACTCTATCACCTGAGCTATGGCTTTAACTTTGTGTAACTGTGTCAAAAACACTAACACTTGACAGATCAACTTGAGTCGATCCTGAGATTATTGGGCACATCAGACTTAAAAAAACGGAGATTAGAAAAAACAGCCTTTATCATGCCGACATGTTGTATGAAGTATATTGTAGAGACTTTCAGAGTTCTATATGCACATGTAAACGCACTCTTACACACGTCCATATACAGAGGCATATGCTTGCATCTTACATCTTTTTTTTTTTACCTATTTCTGTACAGGAAAGGTTTTGAGCCTTTTACGGCATTATTGACATCAGTGGAATCTTACGTAATCTGTAAAGAGACAAGGACATTGTTATTGCACACTTTCCCCGTCATCTGGGCTTAGCAGTGGCATTTTTCCCCCCTTTTGGTTCAACTCTCAGGGCCATATGATTCAGAGATGCTGTCACACAACACAAGATAATGAGTAGACTGCACTACTGCAGCATGACAGCACTCTGCCCAAATACATTGCGGCAACTTGTGTCTGACTATTCAAGGACAATGCTTTGTCACTTCTGTGTGACTTTGGTGGTGCTTGCTTTAGCTTGGATTTATAAGTACAGGGTATGAAAAGCTGTATGGACGTGGATGTGTGAGAAACTGTGTTTAAGTGCTTTCACCCTTATGGCAAGTTAATATACTGCCAAGGAGAGCGGCCAGTGCAGCTTGCATCCCTATGAAAACCAAGTTGGATGCAAGTTGGGGTTTTTTAGTTTGTTTTTCTGATCTACATATATTATGGGAAGGGATACTTCTTAAATTATTTCAGATGTACACTGTGTGGTGGCATCAAAGTTCCCCTCCAATGTTTAGAGAAGAACTGTGTTTCATCTGACACTCAACTGTTTCTCTGAAGAATTGTACACAGTTAAAGTTGCTGTTCTAGGACATGAACTGATTGACCTCTCTTTCAAGCTGGCGCCATATGGCACGATCAACTCTCTTTTTTAAGACTTCTGGGCTTTTTTTTTTCTCTCTCTTTTGAAAGTGTAAATTCAGCAGATGAAGGCTCATATAGAGAAAGTGTTTTATAAAACAAAAGAACACAGAACACAGCTTCTTTATAAAGGATTAATTCAGCAACCCCATTCATTTCAGAGTTAAAAAATGATCTTTTGAAACAAATATCCCAAAAGAGATGCAATAGATGCTGAGATATCTGATTTTTTCAGTCCCTAATGTAGGTCAAATGCTCGGTGTCCTACCACACATCTCCCAAAAGGCAGCTCTGGTAAATGCTCCTCAGTAAATACTCTTGTCTTCCAACCTTTATGCTGTCACTATATCTCAGAATTTCCAGGTTCTGTCTCAAATATTAGAAAACCTCTCTTACATTCACACTGAAAAAGTTAATACAATTAATAATTTAAAATATGACCCTTGAACAGAGCCTACCTCAGCGGTGAAGCAATGAGTTGTGTAGTTAATGTTGTATGTTTAGATACAGATATTGTTTATATCATGTATTGTGTTTTTAGGAGCTTTAGTAGTTCTAAAGCTGAAATCACAAAATGGTCACAATTAGCTCTGTTGATTATTAATGTCAGCAGGAAAAAGATATACAGTATAAGCAGCGTAAATTCCGTTGTAATTTACGTTAACTATTCCAAGCATGTGTGGTTTGTACTTTTTTTAAAATGTTAGTTCATATAATTGCTTAAAAAGTTATGATAAACTTGCAAAGACATATAATCAGAGGTGTGTTACGTTACAGCCTGCTATAGAATGAATTGATGTGCTTCTGAGGCCTTGGCAGAGGTAGGCTGCTTATGTTTATATACTTGTTTTCTGGTGTGATTTTAATTTGTTGTTTTAATCTTTTGTTAAGCACTTTGGTTTACCAGTGGGTTGCTGTAAAGTGCTATATAAATAAATAAAATGCCACATCAACAGTGAAGTCATCAGGAGGAATTTTAAGGTCAGAACCTTATGATATTGTGGAGAGAAGCACATCTTTATAGCAGTAAGAAGGAAAGAATAATGTAAAATAGCAGAAAACTTGTTGGAGCATGTCTTTAAAAGTGATGTACAATAGAGTTCTACGGTAAATCAATAGAACATTGATGGGTTTTTTTCAGGTATGATATTTTAAAAATAACCATACAGACTTATTTATGAAGCTTTTTGTTTGAATTTCCTTGCCGGTTGTACCATTATTTAAGGGCATTTACCATTTTAAGGGAAAAAAAGCATCTCTGTAATGTTGCTATTGGGTAGATAAAGGGAAGATATTCTCCAAACATGTGAATGTATTAGAAATGCGGGAAGCAGATGTTATTAGAATAACTTCAAAACCACTTCCTTCGTAAATGACCTGGGGAAATCCAAGTTGACCTTGAATTTCTAACTAGGAGTTATGCAGCTCTTCATGTTTTGTTCTTAATTTTATTCCAGAAATAAAAATGAAATTCTTCATTATCCCCAGGGGGATATAATAATTTAATTTAAATGCTTTTTTTTATAGACACAGTATAACTTGTGGAGCCGAGAAGTCATTGTGCTCATTTTGACCTGCTTTGTCCCTTTGTGCAGAAGGAATATGGAAAATGCCATGAATCCATTTAGGCAGGTTTTTACTCACATGCTTTTATTTTCAGGAGTAGTAACTTTTTATGATTCCATGGTTAGACAGTATGTTGCAGTAAAAGCTGGCTCTTAGATAAGTCTCCCATATGTGCTGTTCGATTCTGAAAACAGTCTTTTTTATGATTCAGAGGGAGCAAATTACACATTTTACCAGCAATCAAGTTCATGCTTATGTGTCCTGTTTTGTATTTTAAAAAAAGCTACACCTGTTGTTGGTGCATAAGAGGCTCATGATTATCAATATGTCTGTTGGTTTGCAACTTGCTTATTCCTGCTGATCCTGGTAGACTGCTTTAGTCATTATTTAAATTAGCTCATTGACTCTATGTTTGTAAATTAGCACATAATAAGCATAAATCTGTTTTAA
Organism: Rhadinocentrus ornatus; assembly: GCA_037177495.1. Taxonomy (NCBI): domain Eukaryota; kingdom Metazoa; phylum Chordata; class Actinopteri; order Atheriniformes; family Melanotaeniidae; genus Rhadinocentrus; species Rhadinocentrus ornatus. Next base: position 8,179,548 of record JBAMHW010000015.1, on the reverse strand, counting down.
ACCTGATGACACACCAGAACATTATCACAGGCCCTGTACAATATTATTAGACTAACTACCATTAGACCAATAACTCCCACTGTAAAGGGTTTGCTTGGCTGGTAAAACAGTGTCTCGCTTAAATGTCAGGTTACTATTGCATGCGTTTATTAGGACAAGCACATGCAACACACTTGCTAACTATGACTAGCACCTCCACTGTAACCGTGTCGTTTCCAGGTTAACCACTGTAACGACACAAAGGCAAGCAAAACACAATATTAATAACCCATACACATGACTGACGGCATAATATGTACACATTCACATTTTTGTGGAAACAAGCATATATTTAAGTAACTGCTATGTAACTCACCAGCAAACAACTTTAACCCTACACAAAAAAGGGGGATCCGGCACGCAGGATGTGCGGATGGACTCGCATCACAACCCAGTTTTACACAAATAAATCTGCTCCAAATAAACACAGGGAGAAGACTGTCTGGTGATAAACCACATAAAATACACCTACCTTTCTGAAAAAGGTGAACTTCACACAGGTCCCTTATACCATAACTTATCTAAATTTCTACAGAAACAAGTAGCCAAAAAGAGAAAAACTTACATGAAATACTTTCATGTTGGAATTCATATTTTGCACAATATTTACTGGTTTTCATTACAAGTCTTCATATAGTAATAGAAAATGAGAGTTAAACATGTATTTGTACTAATAATACACACTAAATTTCAGTCTACTTATGGTTTTAGTTCATTTCCTGACATCAAGACCATCTCTATATTTATGATTCTGCTTCTTCCTGAGTCATTCTGTTAGTAATATCCCATAAAACTAAGTACAAAATAAAATATTTGTTATTATTTTTAAATTATACATAAAGTACTCCCAGGAATTGAAATCTTGACAGGCAAAATTGGTGGAGTGCCCCTTTAAATGTGTGTGTTTTTCCCTTTTTGCTGTATTTATTTTGAAAATTTATGACCACTCAACTTCATGCAGTTCAGGTTGTGGAGTCTTATGCCACATGGTGTTAATCTTTAAAATGCCAGACTATTTTCAGACAGTGTGTTCATGCAGCACTCAAAATGACAGCTATAACAGTTTCTATATTGCTGCACACTAAGAGTAATTTTTAAAGTAGAGAACAATAGCACCAGTTCAAAGCAAAAGGCTGCTCATCATGGTCTTTTCTTAATAAATGTATACGGTCCACTGAGCCTTCAGACAAACTATTGGTCCATGTTCTCATAAATGTAGCATACATGTCTGTGTTCCTTTGTGTTTTTTAGAAAAGAAAGAGCAGAGGAAAGATCAGCCAGGCCACTCATGTGTATTCAGGCAGAAGAAACAGCATCCGAGTGAATTTTGTAGTGACTATAGTGGCTTCTATTTTTTTCCCCATTTGGAAAGCCCATGCACAAATAACATGCCTGCGTCAGAGTGAAGCAAATGTTCTACTCTCATATATACAACCAGTATACACGCATGCGTTTAGGGTATTTGCACAGCATGAGTGCAACACAAGCATGCATCCTAACTGCACACAGCTTCAGCGCTCATCATGAATATTGATGGTAATGAGCTTTTCCTCTGTGTCTGGACTCATACTGCATGGAAGGCATTGTCCCTTATGGCAGTGATGGCACTGTCACCAAATGAAGATATGCAGTTCATTTAATATTGAATATCATCCTGGCTGGGATCCATAATTCATTATCTAAGTGAAGACGTGCCTCTTGATAAGAGGATGAGATTTAAAGGCTCAGTGGGAGAGGAGGATAGAACAACGGCCCGCGCCAGGTGCCCTCATTCACGTGGCAGCTGGGATCACTCTCTCTTGTCTCTTTCATAACACTCTATGATGTGAAGTTCAAGGCTTGTCATTTCAGAAGGTTATCTCTGTCTTGTAAAGAGCTGCCACATTCCCTGCCAGTCAGTGTTTATGCTAATAAGCACACACAGACACTTAAAAGCTTTTAATTTACGCTGTTTGACATCCTGCCATAGGTGATTTACTGTATTTGTCTGCATAACAGTGCAGTAAATTTAAAGGAGAAATGCATGCAGACTTTCACAGCTTGCATGTATTTGCTTCTGTCAAAGGCAGTGAGAAAATTACATTGGTAACTTGATGCTGTTTGTTCATACTGTCAACTGTGTCAGGCTGTTATGAGGTTAGAAATAAGAATCCAGTGAGGAGGTACAGTAAAGAAAAATACAGGAAGTTAGTTATAGGAGCGGATTCCAAAATAAATTTTTTTTTTTTTTTTTAAGTAGATCAGTTTTGATTTGCTTTATTTATTGCTTTATTTGGCTGAGATGTCAAGAATAACTCTGTAGCTTCACATCATCAACTATGATGCTCCTACAATAACTAACATGGACATAATAGACAAGCCAGTGGTTATATCCGGTTGTTTTTTTCATCCAGTTGAGCAACTTTGTCGCTAAGTTTGGATTATTTTCGGACCACTTTTTCTTCTTCTTTTTTTTTTTATTTAAGAGGAACACATTCACACACATCCATGGGAAGCGAGGTAGCAGGTGTTGAACTAAAAAGAATGTGACTAAACCGCAACGAAAATAAAAACCCAAAAGGCCCACACACTGCCGGGTCATAATGAGGATAGCACATAAGAATGACAGCCAGTGCTACACATGTGTCCCTGGACAGCTTGCTCAGCAAGAGGGCCTGCAAAGAAGATAGTGTTCACACCATGGAAGTAATTGTATTATTTTTCTTTTAAGTTGTTAGTTAAGAAAAAGAACCAAAACAACATCACCATAGAATGCGTATTATGCCCAAATAGTGAAGAAAAGTGCTGCCCAAATTTTCTTCAAGATCAATAAAGTATTTATCAAGTATTTTTTACGAAGCAAAAGCAGACTAAACAAGGCTCCACGATAACTACAGAGCCTCACAACATTTAGGCTTTAACTCGGAGGTTTTCCTTCTGTTAAAATGAAGTTTTTTCTTTCCACTGTCGCCCGTTGCTCAGGATGGGGGACTGGATCAAAGTCAAGATTTGATGTAATCTCTTTGTTTTCCTTATCTAGACTATTATTTATTATGAACTGGCTTGAATTGATTTGTCTGTAAAGTGATCTGAGATGACATTGTTCTGAAATGGCACTATACAAATAAAGCTGAATTGAGCTGAATTAAACTAAATAAAGCTGCCACTCTGAGAGCAATTAAGAAATATATTGCTGGTTATGATACTATTAACAACTGTGCAGTTAATTGTTTTGCTTCCTGTGAGGGTGTGGCCTGACAGACCCCTCATTAAGGTGATTGTGTTCAATATATTGTGACATTGTTTGTTTTTTTGCTTAAGTTGTAGTTGTGATTTATTTTGGGGAAAAGCCACTAACATCTCTCTCTGAGGTCT
>JBAMHW010000015.1:8105564-8140890 GCA_037177495.1 Rhadinocentrus ornatus | reverse complement strand
TAAACAATCCCACTGCCATTGAACAAAAGCAACACCTGCTATGCTTTCTGCAAACAAGATGACAAGTTGAAAATGTCTGTGTCCCGGCCACAAATTTTAATGTAACGTTATAAATACAGTGACACAGTTACTATCTCAGTTGCATAAGCATGATTCTTCAACACTGCATTATACACTGACAAATGAAAATATTAACATAGTGTTGAGAACTCCCTTTATTAAACACTGAGTCAAGGATGAGACGAGGATCTGAGGCTTTGATTTCACTATTTCTAGCTTCATTGAGATTACTTCCAGGCGACTGAGTATTTCAGTGTTATAGTGTATAAAAACATTTCAGTATAGTATATGAGAGCTGTTCAGTATAGTGTATAAGAGCCTTTCAGTATAGTGAATAAGAGCATTTCAGTATAGTGTATAAGAGCCTTTCAGTATAGTATATGAGAGTATTTCAGTATAGTGAATAAGAGCATTTCAGTATAGTATATGAGAGGATTTCAGTATAGTGTATAAGAACCTTTCAGTATAGTGAATAAGAGCATTTCAGTATAGTATATAAGAGCATTTCAGTTTAGTGTATGAGAGCATTTCAGTATAGTATATGAGAGCATTTCAGTATAGTGTATAAGAGCCTTTTAGTATAGTGAATAAGAGCATTTCAGTATAATATATGAGAGCATTTCAGTATAGTGTATAATAGCATTTCAGTATAGTATATAAGAGCCTTTCAGTTTAGTGTATGAGAGCATTTCAGTATAGTATATGAGAGCATTTCAGTATAGTATATAAGAGCCTTTCAGTATAGTGAATAAGAGCATTTCAGTATAATATATGAGAGCATTTCAGTATAGTGTATAAGAGCATTTCAGTATAGTTTATAATAGCATTTCAGTATAGTATATAAGAGCCTTTCAGTATAATATATGAGAGCATTTCAGTATAGTGTATGAAGCCTTTCAGTATAGTATATGACAGCATTTCAGTATAGTGTATGAGAGCATTTCAGTATAGTGTATAAGAGGGAGTTTCAGTTTATGAGAGGTTTTACTATAACGTGTGAATGATTTCAGTTTGATATATAAGAGGTTTTGGTATAGTGTGTGAATGACTTGAATTTCACATGTGTCTGTAAGAGGGTAATTCTGAATAATGTCTCAAACGGCCCCTCATAACTTTTACCCAGCTCATGCACATGACAATAGCAAAAGGAACAGACCAGTAGATATCTTGCCTTCCTTATTTTTGACCAATCAGCTGGCCAATCAGGCCAGACGGGTCTTAAAGAAACAAAGTGTTTAAGCGAAAGGGTTACAAGGCTGCAGCAATAAGAACCAGTAAATAAAATGATGAAGCAGTAACGGAGCATAATACAGGCTCTATGAGCCAAAGCTATGATCCAAAGCAAGGGACACAGAAGGGCATAATGGCAATGTGCATAGATTGAGAAAATGGCCAGTTCATAAGCTTCAGTGTTTTACAGTGTCACTTCCAAGGCTGAGTCTAACCTCTCCACTACATCATTTTGAAAAATGTGACTTTAAAAAGTGGGCAGGCTGCTGAGAGGGGTTGAAACCATTTTAACACCTAAAGCAGGATGTGTTTGAGCTGAGGCACAAGCATAGGCCATCTCTGAGCTGTAACTTAGAGGGGAAGGAGTGAAGTCTGGTGGTGTGTCAGCTGCTGTCAAAAACACAAGTCCATACAATTCTATTAAAACCGGCATCCTCGATGGTGACAGTACACCCTAAAAACAGATTGGTTAATGTAACCAAAAAATTGATTGAATTTTACCAATCTAGTTGGTAGTTATGTGTCAGACCAATCTTTTGGTTAAAACAACCAATCTAATATGGTAGTGTTTTTCAACCAATCTACATTGGTGAAAGGGCAAACCAATACAAATTGGTCACTTGGACCAAAATATTGGTTAATTTGAGTCCTGTTGGAAACTACCAATGTAAATTGGTTGGTTTGACCAATTCATATTGGTTAATAATGACTACTTTCATGAAAGGTGAGCCACCCACCTCTAATTGAAGGGTATTTGCTTGCTCTTTTTTAAAATTACATTTATGATGTAGCAATCATAGTTTACTCTATATCTGTGGCTTTGTTGGGTCCAAAGTAACATGAAAACTTTGGAGCATTAAGCCATTTTTAAACCCATAAAAGGCCAATTTTTCTATAAATGTGGTACAAACAACAACAATGTCAACATTACCACCAGCATTGTTGAAGTAGGAGGAAACCAACCATTTATATAAAGTAAAATGGTAAAACTTTGCTAAATTTGCCGAGAGCATATTAAAAATGTTTTTTGCTCTCCTAAAGGAGTTATCTTACATTTCAGGATATATTCTATATAAACTCTATTTCTGTACAACATAGAGTGGGATTTTATGTGGAACTAGAAGCCTTGGGCAACACACCGAACTCCTAATTGCTCCTGATGGGTCGTGGTGAGCGCCTTGCATGGCAGCTTCCGCCATCAGTGCGTGAATGGGTGAATGTGATGTATACTGTAAATAAAAGCGCTATATAATATGCTATAAGTACGAACCATTTACCATGTAGAAATCTCCTGGTAACAATGGATTTTCTTTGCTCCGCTGTGCTGTACTCTATTAAAAGTACAATATAGAAGAGATAATGTATGAGGGCTCCTCATGATGCAGCTTTTAAATTGAAAGCAATTGACCTGTCTATCCAGGAGGGAAACAGAACTGCTGCACGCAAGATAGGCGTTAACGAGTCAAGGATTAGACTTTGGAGACGACAGCGTGAAGAACTGATTCAATGCCAAAAGACAACAAAGGCTTTCAGAGGTCATAAAAGCAGATGGCCTGAACTTGAAACTTCTATTCTATTCTACAGTCATTTGGCAGACGCTTTTATCCAAAGCGACTTACATCTGAGATTATGAACAGCACAAGCAGGAATGAAAACTGGGTAAACACACACGCAGACGGCCGAGGTGTATCCACTGTGCAGATCCGACTGAAAGCTAAATCAATCACCAGCGAAATGTCTATTGAAGATTTTAAAGGTGGACCGTCGTGATGTTTTAGATTTATGAGACGAAAAGGTCTGTCCATCAGGCCGCGGACGACTGTCTGTCAGCAACTCCCTCTCGACTACGAGGGAAAACTTCCACAAATTCATTGAAACACAAATAGCCAAGAATTCCATCAGACCAGAAGACATCATAAATATGGATGAAGTACCTTTAAAGTTTGACCTGCCTCTTACTAGAACTGTTAACAAGACAGGTGCATCATCCATTATGGTGAAAACAACTGGCCGCGAATAAACGCATTTCACGTGTGTTTTGAGCTGCACCGCATCCGTTCAAAAGCTTCCACCAATGGTGATTTTTAAGCGAATGACTATCCCAAAAGAAAAAACTCCTGAAAGGCATAGTCGTTAAAGTTAACAAAAAAGGGTGACAGAAAGCCTAATGAAAGAATGGCTGACGGAGTTCTACGGTAAGTAAGCCCGGGACGATTTTGTCACCGGAAAATGCATTGCTTGTTTTGGGAAGTATGAAGGCACATATAACAGATCCGGTGAAAGCACCCATCAAGAAAAAAAAAACTCAATTCCAGCTGTGATTCCTGGAGGTACTCCTAAGTTTTTGCAGCCACTCGACATTCGTGCATTTAAAGCGGCACTCCGAGGTGAGTGGGAGACTTGGATGACCAGTGGCGAGAAATCATTCACAAAAACTGGCTGCATGCAAAGAGCATCCTTTTCTGAAGTCTGCCAGTGGATCCTGACAGCGTGAAGCAGTGTGAAAGAATCCACGATCACCAACGGGTTTCGAAAAGCTGGACTGTTGCGTGAATAGAACAGCACAACTTCAGCGGTAACTTTGCCTCGAGATGAAAGTGACATTAAGAGCGACACCGACAGAGACTGAAAAGGTGTGTGACGGAGATGTTCTGAGGCTCTTCAACTCCGACACTGAAGAAGACGACTTCAGTAGTTTCAGTACACAGGAGGAGAATGAATAAAAACATTAATGACTTGTATTTGTTCGATCAGTCGTTTTACTGCCGTGTTACAGACACTGTTGGAAACAGTTAAGCTATGTTAATAAACATTTACCGGTACAAAATCTTTCTGTGTAAATATCTCATTTTACAATGTGTATATCTGCGACTTATAGTCTGGTGCGGCTAATGTGAAATTTTTTTTTTCTTTTAAAATTCAGTGTGTGCGCAATGCGCTCTATAGTTTAACTAACTTATTAGCTCTAAGGAGAGATGTGTCTGGTCTTCTCTTGTGGTTTTAAATTGTACACAAATGGCTCTTTAACTGTTATGCTTAGTTAATTACAATTTATTAACAGGGAGAAACACAGACACATTTTTAGTAAACATTATTCAGAGAACTGCAACATAAACAAGGTTAAAATTATATAAATGTGAAAGATAAGTAATCCAAAGTTTTGGTAAGGTAATTATTCACATCAAGGTCAGAATGCATGTGCAAAACAATCACATAAATTCCATGTTTAATCGATCATGTCTGTATGTTTCTCTATTCCCACATTGCAGGTTAAGCCCTTCAGGTCAGTAGACCTGTAGTGATTGCAGACATGTTCTAAAGACGATACTTCTGTCACCATGAAAGGGTTAGGAGCCAGTCGCAGTCGTCACCTCTCTGACTCTTGTGAATCAGCAGGATGCCCTCAAAAGCCTCTGTGTCCTTTGACATCTGACCCTCACAGCTCCTTTCTGTTGAGCCCTACCATAAACCATTATGGCACTCTGGACCCCCATCTCCATCAGTGCGCTCCCACCAGCCCTACCTCCCTGACCCCTGACTGCCTGCTGCCTTTCAGCCAGATGACCAACAGCAGCACCTTCCCTCGTCTGCATTTTAACCCCCAGACAGACCAGCTTGAGTGTTCCCAGGCCTGTATGGCTGGTGGTGGCCCTGGGCAGGGCAGCAGGACAGGTACACTGTCCACATCCTTGTCTATGGGTATGGGCTTGGGTTTTGGACTGACAGGTGCTCCTATGATTACTAGTGGATCAGCCACCATTTCCTCTGCAGCAGCAGCCAAGATGAACCGGTTACCCGCCAACCTTCTGGATCAGCTTGAGAGGCACCTGCCCCTGCAGCACGATGGCTTCAGTACGCTGCAGTTCCACAGAGGACGTATGTCCAAGCAACGCAGTGAAAGTCCAGGACGCATACGCCACCTCATGCACTCCGTGCAAAAGTTATTTGCCAAGTCCCAGTCTTTGGAAAACTCTGCAGTGAAGGGCAACATAAATGGACGCTCTACTGGAGGAACAGTGGGAGAAGGAGAGGATGGCGGTAGACCAAGTCGCAGAAGCAAGAGTAAAGACAGGGCTAAGACTGAGGGGCCAAAACAGAGACCTAGACCTAATACGATAGGCCTCTGGAGCTCAGATGATGCCCTGGACACTGACACTACCAAAGCTGGCACTATTGCTGTAGGTTACCGCAACCCACTGAGCATGATGACTCTTGGCAGAGCAGTGTCAGACAGCCAGGCACCCCTCAGACATATCCCACAGGGCTACAACACAATTTCTGCACATTCTCTCAAGACCTCAAAAAGCAGCAGTGACCTCAAGTTTCTGGCATGTCCAGTGATGCAAGTGGGATTCAAGGAAGATGAGGCAAAAAACAGGGGAAGCAAGGATGAAATGGTGGTGAAGAGGGGCTCCTGGTCAACTCTCACCCTCAGCCAGGCCAGGCAAGTGTTGCAGAAGGGCTCTGCCACTGTCAACAGGACTCTGCTCAAATCTAAGTCATGCCATCAAGACTTGACACAACAGTTCCTTCAGGTAGGCACACCTGTGTATCATAGTCATCATCAACATTTTCTAATTTTGTCAACCGACTTTTATTGGTTTAGTTTAAGTTATGGAAAACATTGTCCTCTCTATTCATTCCTTATGCTTTGCATTGTTTATGCTTTCTTCACAAATCTTAACAGTTCTATTTTTATATTTTATTTTTTTCATTTCCAGGTCCCCCTGGAGGACTGGACAGGAACTTTAGGTCGCGGACGGGCCAGGGGAACCGAGATCCCTTGTCGAAGGATGCGAAGCGGCAGCTATGTGAAAGCTATGGGAGACTTAGAAGACAGTGAGGACTCAGAGGGAAGCCCCAAACCTTCGCCCAAATCTGCAGCTCGTCGTCAAAGCTATCTGAAGGCCACCCAGCAGTCTCTGAGCGAGCAGCAGCCACCACCACCTCCACGCAAGTGAGTCCCACAGCATAGACTCTCAAATTCCTTAAACTGGAATTATGGCTTTAATTATCATTCTCATTGTTTTGCCACAGTTAAGTTTGTGCTTTTTTACTTTACATTCATTAAACCACAAGCAGGATCTGAATTAACCTTCTTTAATATTGTGGAAGATACTTTTTTCTCTTATCCTCAAAGGTAGCCAGCAGGTGGCAGCATAACATCACAAATAACTGCTGGGATGTGCATCAGCACATAATAAAAAAAAAGCAAGAAAGATTTTTACAGAGGCTGTGAATGGGCCTAGAAATGCTGATTTATGAGAGGGGACAAGAACTGACATACAGTATCATCTTTACTTGCTGTAAAGGCAATAGGAGGTGAATTTTTGTGTTTTACTTCTACACCCACATGGACAGGCCTCGCTGTTACGCGCTTATGCGGGAGGATTTGTGGTCTCCTCTACAGAGTGCATGCTCTATGCAGCATCTGAGGTCAGTGTGATCCACAGGCAGGCGGTCTGGCCCTCTTTCCACCTTCACTTGCCCCACCACTATTACCCACCACCTTTTTTGTCCATACCTTTCAAGTATTTTTCCTTTTCGTCCCCAGTTCCGTCTCTCACCTTGAAGGTACCCTGAGTCACATGTTTGTATTTTATTCTTAACCTTTCTTCCCTCAAGCCCTGATGTCATAACAATCTAATTCTTCATGAAAATCACTCCAACACATCCACTGCTTAGTACACACACATTTCCACTGATGCCAGGTGTCAAAACTGGCAAGCCAGAACAGAGGAAATGGATCTCTAAGATCAATTAAAAAACACAATATGAAAATTCTATTTAAGTTTTTTTTAATGAATAGCTGTTTCCTCTGTGCTGCTATTTTAAATCCTGGCACATATCCCCATCCACACATCTCGGCAGTATTTAATTTTTAAACACCTTGGGGATTTTTTTTTATAGTGTGATTTAAAGTATCCCCTAGATATCATCAATTAAACACAGCCTTCACTTATTCCACTCTCTAATTCCAGACAAGCTGATTATTAAATTCACTTCCACAGCTCCCTGCCATCCCTGAAAGAGCTGTCCACTAATCGGAGCCTTGATAATTTAGACTGCCTGGTGAGCCCCCTGGAAGGCCCTCCACGTCATAGGAAGAATGATTTCAGCTCTAGTACGCTGGGCAGAGGCTTGGGTACTCAGGTATGTCTATGATCTGATCAGATGTCTTATTGCTGTACTTTGTGGCACAGTTTTGCTTGAAAAAGATAATTTCTTTTTTTATCCACTCAAAAATTGAAGAGTAAATGTTATCATTGTAGATAACATGACAGCACCTGGGTCCAACTGGACTCACAGCAGTCTGACTACTACTTAATTACGATGTCGCACCCTATTTGAATTCTTGCTTGTGTTCTTATTCTCAGATGTAAGTCGCTTTGGATAAAAGCGTCTGCCAAATGACTGTAGAATAGAATAAAATAGAATAATAACCCTAACATGCATTGGTAATTATCAACTTTGAGTCAGCTCTTCAGAATATTTCACATTTTATAATAAGCTGAAAAAATTGCTTTCAAGCATTTGCAGAGTGATCAGACTTTGATGCAGAATCATACCCCATCAGTTAAGGTAAAAATAACTTTCATGTGAGATGCAGTGGTTTTGCTTTATTTAGACACATTTTAAATAATTAGAGAGTGAGTGAGAGACTGAATTTCCTATGTGATGAAGGTAAAAAATTTTAACTAAATAATTTCTTGATACTCAAGTATAGTTTGGAGTAAACACATGACGGAAAAAGTTCATTTTTATTTCTTATGTGGTTTCAAATATTTTAGGTGTAATTTATTTCATGCAGTTAAGAGTCTATTTTAGTTTATTTTTGGAACATCTCTGCACCAAGAATAAAAGAATCAGTTTTTGCTTTTATATGTGTTGCATATTACACTGTACAAAACATTATATTTGTGATAGTTGGGGGATGGAGGAACTAGATGTGGGATATATGCAGGGCTACATTAAAAAATATGGAAAAGAAGAGTCAAAACCAGGTAGGTTGTCTTCACAGCCAGTGGTTTAGCAGAAAATAGAATACAGGAGCAAAATAAGAGTCCGATATTTAGAAGCAATCACTGGTGTCATTGGCAAGAAAAAAAAGTGAATCAGGGTGACATGCTGGAAAGCTAGTTGCAATGAGACAATCTTATAAAACATGACTGAAACAAGGAGAGTACATGAACAAGGTAAGTCATGACAAGTAGAAAATTAGTGTGTAAGGTGGGAACAGCGGAGTGGGGTAAATTCAGCTGAAATTAGAAAAGGAGTAAAAAAGGCACTAGAAGCCCAAGTAACAAAAATCCACAAGGATGTTAGATTAACACAGGACAGGAACATAAAACTTACCAAAATTATAAAAAAAATAAAAAGCACGTTTTTTTTACACATGAACACCAGAGATTTTGAGGACGTCACAGCACCAGGCTTTCTGCTGGAGATGCGTTCTCCTAGCTTGAACTGCAAGTGAATGGAGAACAGCTGTGTACAGCATGCAAGAAAACACATGCAATGCAGAAATTAGTCTGCACTGTTTTCCTTTATGGCACCTTCACAATAGCAAATGAAGCTTTTTATTCTGATATGAGTAATGCATGAGTCTGTAGTGGGCAGTGAACAGAACATACAGGTCAGCAGATGAGACAAACTCAGCAGCACATACGCAGGGACAGGAAAATATCCACAAGAAGTCTGGAAGTGAATGCTGCGGACATTTGTGTTCTCACATGCTGCTGCTCCAGAACATTGTCTTATTGTATTGTATACCCTAACCCTTTTACCTGCCTAAGGACCACAGATGCTAATTAGCTTCTTAGCTATAATCTGGCACACCTACATCTATTTTTTATAGATGTCATAAACTAATAAATAAACATTTTAATTAAATGGGAATATCAGGATTCCATTGTGTGAAACAACTCATGACACTATTTGTATTTGACATATTTCTAAAACCTAAGTCTTGATCTACAGCACATCATTACTAGTTGGAATGGTAATTAAATGTAATCGTGTAGTGTACAGTTAAATTTCTTCTTTTCTTTTCTATCCTCTCACAACTACTCAGATTTAGTATTTTGACTCTTAGTGGGGACTCAAGCTGGGGACCAAGGCTCCAAACAACCCACTAGTACATACAGCAGTTATCACAAGCTGAAATTGTAAACTATTGTTTACACCACACCTTTGCTAAGAGTCACGACTATTTAATGCAGAATATGAAACATTTACACTTTCATTGGATGCTTCAGTTTCACTTAAACATTAAAAAATTTTCACTATAAAAGAAATTAAAATGTGTCTTTGCTTTTCCTTTCCTTGGAAGAATAAGAAGAAGAATCACATTTTTTAACAAATGTGCAATGATAGCTAATTATATAGTAGTAACAAATAGTTAGTTTGCTTACACTATTTTAAAAATAATCCTAATAATAGCTAAAGCCTTTACATCTAAATGGTAGAGCAGAACATTAAAGAGTTGAGTAAAATTTTGAAAATATGATTTCTACCAGCAGCTCAGTATTTATTTACACTGACATTCTTCCCAAAGTAAAATATCTTAGCGCTTCTTCCACCAGCAGGTATAGATGTTTTAATGCATGTTTATCAGTGTGTCCTCTGCCTTTAGCGTGTGAGTCTACACACGTTCTTACAGGTATGCGGGCAGGGCTGTGGACATGCTGTGCCCTACTGTGAAGGAGAATCGCAGGCAGTGGAGGCTCTGGATCTGCCTGCGCCAACGTGCTTCCGCTCGCGCAGCCACAGCTACCTGCGGGCTATCCAGGCCGGCTGTTCCCAGGATGAAGATACAGCTTCTGTGGACTCAGAGTCACCACCACCCACCGCTGCAGTTTACAACTACTGCTCCAACACACGTGAGTTCCAGTGTAAAGGAGATCTCTAAATCTAGATTAGCTGAAAGAACAGAATTGAATATAAAATGTCACTTTGCTCCAATAAAACAAAATAAAAACTGTGTTTGGAATCGAATATTACAAACACTACCTACCTTCACTATGCTGTATAAACAGTCCTAACCAGAACTACTGGCAGTCCTGAATTTCAAAGAAAGTATTTAGAATTTCTTTAGAAGTGAATGTATATGAGACAATTTTGCTAAATCAAAATATTTCAATAAAAAAAAAAAAAAACACTTTGCTGTATGGTGAAAAAACACGCATTATTAACATAAAATAAAATTTAAAAGAATTATTCGTATTTTTATTTAACTATCTGAAAGCTCCACATATAATTATTCACATATAAGGGCATGATGCTAAATCTGCAAAGGTTAGTGAAGAAGTGGAATCAACGCAAGGCAACATGACAGGCTGACTTGGAGCTATTTGGGGTGATGGCTTCAGCTTGTAAAAACCTGCATCACACTGAACAAAGTCTGGCTCCGTGAATGAAGGCAAGGGAAATTAAAGAAAGCCACAAAACACCACAACAGATGCTTATTTAATGATAAAAAAATTAAAATAAAAAACTTTTATATACATTACCTTTGCACACAAGACAGTTTCAGGGGTGGCCCTGTGATGAAACGTCAACTTGTCTAGGCTGCACCCTGTTTCAGGGGTATATTTTATAAACAAAGGAAGCCAAAATTTGGAAAATGCATGATGTATAAATCATTAAATGAAGCAAAAAATGAAAGAACACTGTAAGTACAGTTAAGGACGGTGGAGGTTCTGTCATACTGTTGGGCTACTCTGTTGCTTTACTGTTCCTAGAAGCACTCAGTTATCAAAAAATTACCTCATGTCAAGACAAAATGTTTTACCCTGTGGAAAAAAAAAATCTAAGTATGCTGGATGGTACATGAAACAGGTAAATAATTTTTCCATTGAACAGATTTGTTGAAATGGAAAGATTAACTGTTTTAAACTGAGAAATTAGACCTGGCCCATTTTATTTATTAATGTTTGTAGATTTTTGTAATTTGTGCACGTTTAAATTTATTTTGTGTGTACTTTTTAGAAATTTGTGTGTGCCTTTAAACATACATCTGCATCTAAGTACCTAAAGTTATGTACAGAATAGTTTATACTGTTTACAAACTATGTATTACACATACAAGTACCCAAAATTACACACAAATTATTTTACACTGTTCTCAAATCATGTGTTAAACACACACAAAAATATTGAGTCAATTTCCTCTCTGTATGTACACTCTTTTAAGGTAGAGAATTCAAGTGTCCCTTTGCAGCTTCAAATACACTAAATATTTCTTTATACTGGGTTCATGCCACAGAATGCATGTTGATTGTAAATTTTGTTATGTTATTGTCAGATTTTTAACAACATAGCACTGATATATGATTGTTTTGAAAAGATTGTATGTTTATAGAACTGCAATTTCTTTTAAAATCTACTTTTAACTTAGTCCATAGACTCTCTGGTATATTTGTTATTAATGCTTTACCTATTAATGGGATTATATAATCGCATTACATTATAATAGATTTAAAAAGTCATCTAATCTGCACAGATTAGATTAGAATATGTGTAATCACATCTTTTTTGACAAAAAAAAATTACATGACAAACAAAATGAAAAACATTAAAGTACATTCTTTCAGTTGGGTTTATTACGTTTTGATGCTTATTTATTTACATTGAGAATGGAAGATGGCTGTTTTGGTCTGGTTTAATGCTCATCTTGCCTTACAAATGCAAGCAAATACAAAGTAAAGTTAGATCATAGTATTTTAACCCAATCCTATCAATTAAGAAAGCATTATTTTGTCTGCTTTTTTATTGACCAGAACGTTGTTTGTCTTGATGGAACATTTTGGTTTTAATATTTCTTGAAAGATGCAAACAACAATAGCAGTAAGGGGAAAATGTTCAAATCTGTTACAGCTCTATTGTTGAGGAAACAATAGATCACAATATGTGGTTGTTTTTTTATTATGTCTAGACCACAGTCAGTTCCCGCGGCGTCGCCATCGAAACGGAACGTACCTACATGGTCACTAACAACGTAATACCGGGGCTTAGAGCCAATCGCTGTCATCTTTGATGAACTCGAGCCCCAAATTTATCCAATCGTTTGCAGTGATCAGTTACGGAGAAAACGTAGACTCCAATCGTTGTCGTCAAGGGCGTGGACTTCAAATCTTTTCTTTCTCAGCGTCGTTGTGTGTATCCTACGGCAGGACGCCGTAGTCTGTCTACAGCTTGTCTGCTGCTCATGAATGAACACAGAAAAATAAGGATTTTCGAGTCGCCCACGATACAGTAAGGTTATTCGCTTTTAACAGCTGGTCGTTTATGTTCTTACTGTCACTTGTTGTCGGTACGCTAGCAATAGCAGGCTAAGGTGAGCTAATGTTAATGGTGAGGTATGTTAACAAGCTAGCTAATGTGGTTGAAAAAAAGAGGGTAAGACCCAAAAATGTGGGCAATTGGCGTACAGAAGGCCAGGAGGCGAGGCAGAAATGTGGCCGCTGCTTTTAGATTGGTGGTAATGAGGCAAAAAGACATCTCTTTGTTGCCTTGCTCATATCAGCCACATATTGCCTCTGGCTATACACTGTTTAATTCCCTGTGTGGTAGCACGCCGCTATGAGTATCTAACAGGCTAGTAGCAGCAGCTAACAGGAGCGCAGGCGTCAGCCACCGGGGTATGGACACCACGATGCTGGGATAGCTTTAAGAACCAATCTGTTTATTACACAGAAAATAGCTATTGGTGCTTAATGTGGTTGTAGAAAGAATTAAGTTCTTACATAGATATTTAAGATGTGTTCAGACTCGAATCGCTCAGTATAATGGAGAAGACCCAATTTCTGTAGAAAATACAAAAATTAATCGTTTTGGATATTCACCTCAGAGGTTATCTTTCAGCTTAACGTGACATGTTTGTTAAAGTAAATTAACTGTTCTTTCATATCTTGGCCTTATCGTGTGACACGGATGTGTTTCCAAAGGCTTGAAGGAAGTCGTGAATCACGTTTAACAACATTTTATCCGTCCATCTCGATGCAAAGTCTTATTGTCTCTGTACTGCTAGGTGGTTTTTATTTTTTATCTGGATGTCATGCTTTCCTTTGACCAGGTAAGAGCACTTTTAGAAGTTCAGCTGGTTTTCATTGACAGACGCCAGCAAACACTTTACTGGCGCCAGTTGTGTATAAATATTTCTGCATGAGATGTCATGTGGTGTGAGTCGGTGCAGTTACTGTCTGCCATTAAAAAAATATTTTACCTCATGTGCAGCACCTTTTGTGGCTTTTTATAGGTCCACTGTTACATGTACCGTTTTATTCAGTAGGTGCCATGTGTGAAGACCTGAGGACACAATCAATGATTCATTAGCTTCCTGCACTGTGCAGTGCTAAGCTGTTTGAACACTTTAAATGGCTTTTATAAGAACCACCTGACAAGAAGGATGTGCACTAAAATGGATGAACATTAAAGCCACACACCTTCTTTGACATTAGCTGCATCTTTTCTATGTTCACTGACACTGCTTGTAAAATTAGCCAAGGCAATGTAAAGTTAAAAGTTCTTTATTCAAACTTCAGGGTGTCATCAAAGTCGCTGGCTTTAAAGGGTTATTGTACAAGGCGTGTTCATTATACCCAGAACTAAATTACTAAGAAGTGGAGTATCTGTATTGCCTTGGATAGAATGTGAGTCATCATTTACAGTATTTCCCAGTTTTACACACTCTTCCTCACACTTGTTGGTGAGGTAATCTCTTTACTGATTGGCCAAACCAACTGTAGTGTCACAGTTGGGTCAGCAGCAAAAAACATCCTTAAAATGAGCATTATGCTGCTTTTCAGCATGAAATTAAATGAAAGGTCAGTTCATTTCCTGAACTACTCACATATTTGAGTACTTCTATACTAGAAGCATTTAAATAAGACTCAAAAAATGTTTTTGAATTTAAAAGGGTGAGACATCAGTTTATTGCTAAGTGTAATTAATTTGACATTTTAATAAAAATTAAAAAAAAAACAGCATTCTTACATCAAAAATATTACATCCTCCGGACTCTTGCCACAGGTCCTCACATTAGCTGATTAGACTTTAACCCAGACATTTGCCTCAGTACAGCAGGTCAGACAAAAGAACCACAGGAGGTCTTAAAGAAATCAGACAATGCAGCGCATAGAATGCATAAAACAAATCTCCAACGGAGTAAAGATTGGACAATATTATTGGAATTTTGTCTCTTGTTTTAAAGCCTACTTTCATGGCAAATTGGTCTTTTTTTAAACTTCTTAAACACTTAAGCACTTAAACTTCTTAAACAGTTTGTCATTGTTATAAAGGAAATAGTTATTTGTTTTCAGAGTACAGTATTTTGTCTTTTTGTTTTGTCAACTCTTGGTATGTCTTGTGTAAGCCGTTTACCTTTTCATATCAGTTGATGAAGTTGGCCTGTACTCCTGGGTTTTGTTTCTATTGATGTCAATCAAGACTGGACCCATTAAAACCTACATTTACTGCAAAGCCATATTCTTCAAGAGAGACTGAATGCTGATGAAGCACTTTCCCACTGCACTCAGGTTTCAGATGTGAGTGGGTGTTAGGCAGCTTCTTTTGACCAGTGTAAAAAGGAGTACTCATTGTTATTAAGGTCTTATTATTAAGCTCCAACCTATTAATGTAATAAGTATGTGATTCTTGAAACTAAACAAACTTTAATATACATCACAATAGTCAGCCAAAATGGTGAAATGAAAACCAAAATGGTCTCACTAGCCATTTTGAAATACGCACAGACTCAGACTGGCATGAAATCAAAAGAATGTAAGCCAGTTTTAAGCCAAGTGATGAATTTACCAAAGGAATAGATTTTTATAAGACTTGTTTTCATCTGTTATAGGTTTTATCTCCCTATCTTTCTGAGCTGCTGTACTATCACCGTCTTTGTGGAGCTCTGAGATTTGAAGAGAAGAGGTGGTTAGTTGTCCCCAGAACTCGACTCATGACTTGGGGAGACAGAGCTTATTCCTCAGCAGCCCCTTAACTTTGGAATGGTCTCCCTCTTTCTGTGAGGTCTGCCAGAAAGTTTCGCTTCCATATTTACATCCGTAATGGCGTGCATGACCTCACATCTTCCTCTGAGCATGCGGGTAACTTCAGGGCCGTAGATGGTTTATACTGAAGCCTGATAGTGGTCACGTTAAATTATAATGTAAAAAATCTCAAGATAAAATTTGATATATTAGCAAAAAAAATTGGAATTGAGGATAAAGATACAGTGTGAACGTAGTCTAAGACTGCTCTAGTGTTAATCACTACTGATGACTTGCTTGTCTTGTGCAGAGACTTTCCTACCACTTATTTTGTCATACTAGGCTCTTGCACAATCTTATCAGCAATAAGCTGCATTGCTGTTTATAAGGCTTAATGTATGCTTTGCTTTTGTGCAAGTTGAACTTGGTATTCCAGAGCAATTACTGTTGAACTTCACTGTCTTCCTCTAATAAAAAAAAAATCACCAGAATCAGAATAAACAGGACTGTAGGTCAAAATCTTTTCTGAATAAGCTCAGCAGTGATCAAGAAGACTTGAATCCCAAACCAGAGCAGCAAACCGTGTTACCTAATGGAGAGGAAAATGTAGTTTTGTTTTTAACATTTTAAAGATAGGTACAAATAGCAACCACATTATATTGCACTGAAAGTAGTCAGTCATCTACTTTGAGGTATTAGCCGGGTGTGGAGGACCCATTAGCGGTCATCTGATAGCCCTCAGACAGATCTGCTGATGGAGTCAAAGCATATTAGTAGTCAGACTGCATAGCTTTCACAATTGATGCAATTTAGTTATTCGATGATCACAGTGGTGTTGACAGCACTGGTTTTCGAAGGAAAAGAAAGCATTTGGACCTATAACAAAGAATTCTAGATAATACTCTTAATTTTATTGCAAGCCATGCCACGATGACACATGCATTCTCATTCTGCTATCCACACATGTAACTTGGTAATGAAATTTGTGAGGAACATTCTTCTGTTTTACTTGGCAGACATTGTCAATTTGGGAAAAAATACAGATGATAGCTAAATGTATTCTTCACATAGGGGTGTGAATCTGTTGTCTGCTAACTTCACTTTGAATTAATGTCTTTGTTAATAGCAATGTTTCTTACAAAACATACTGTATAAAGAGCACAGTATGAATTGTAAGTGTGTCCTTAAGCACTCCGAGACATATCCTGCAATATTTGACATCTGCGTGTGTTAAAGAGACACAGAACACACTTGTAGACACAACAAATGTAACATAAGCATGAGTTGCAACTCAGAATTTAGTAGGAGACATAAATTAACTTTTGGAATGTCCTGCATCTGTGCTTTGAGTACTACAAGAAGTGCCTCATTATTTTGGAGGACAAGTTCTCTTGTCTCTGGAATCTCATGTTTTCTGAGGCGAGATTGTCACTGCAGGTCTGGCTGCATAAGCGACTCATGAACTACATGGACTGGATTCCACAGTCATGTTTGTGTACGTTGGTGGGATTTAATGAAGGCTTTACTGTTTTTTTGCGTCACTGGTTGATGATGGAAGTGCAGTGCCCTCAGAATTACAGGGTGCTGAGTTGCTATTTAGACTGAAACCCCTACCAAAGTGAATAGACACAAAATTTCCATTATTGGACCAAAGTAGAAAGCTTTAAATGACTTGCTCAGCTATTTTAAAGATCTGTCAAATGTATCAGTGAGTGCTATAATCCAGCACAAGTATTCAGTAGTGTGCTCAAACTATTTTTAGTCATATTTTGACAACCAGCAAGCAGTTTAAATGAACAAATAACTGGTGTTGATTTTATTTTATTTTTTTAATGACCTTTATATCCTCATGTTGTGTAGTTTGCAACCATGTGTTAAAGGAAAATACAAGAATGAAGAGGTTTTTTTTTAGCCATTATTCAGTCTTAAATAATTAGGATCAGTATATGGGCCAAAAAATCTTTAAGCAGGACACTTCTTAGAACTGCAGATACTTTCCCAGGGGATACACATTTAAAGGTAGTTAATTTACATTTCAATAATTGTAACCAAGGATCAAATGTTTCTCCATGGTGGTTTTTATCTGGCTAATAAGTATGTGGTTAATGAACTGTGTGGGTTTAGTTTTAAAGGTGGAACATCATTGATCGGTTAAACAAATGTGAGTAGTTTTTGAGCATGAGAAAATAAGGGGAGAGTTAGTAGTATATTCAAAAGCAAGGCAAATGTGGAAATGTGTTTCTAAATTACAAATAGACTCATTTTAATGTTACAGGGTAGAATATATCTGATTGTCAGACGTTTTTGTCCCTCCTTTTCCTGCTTTACATATTCCCCTTTTATCTATTGAGTATCTTAACAAAATATGAACCAGTAGACACACAATCCCACAGGATGCGTGGCTCCATAGTTCCATAGGGAGGTCAGAAGGGGTTGTTGGAAGAGAAGCTGGAAGACAATCCCCAGAGCAAAGGGCCTGTAAAGGTGTGGGATACAAAAGATGATCCCCAGAGACACACTGACGTCATTGGAACACAACCACCAGTAAAAGCTCATCAGAGATCGCAGAGGTAGCTTTCAGTTCAGCTTAATAGAGGCAGCAGTGAGGGCAAAGTACAGGGTGTTATTTCAGATAAGCACAGCTCATAGTTTTATATTTTGGCATTTCATGTACACCAGCTGCATGAAGTTGTATTCCAGTTTCGTGTTTGCAGTCGGAAGTGACAAAGTGCAGGTCTCTCATTCTACGCTTTGGTTTCTAACCTTTTTTCTCTCCCTCTCTCTGCAGTTGGCAATAGAAAGGCTCCTCCTCCAGTCCCACCTCGCACCACCTCTAAGCCCCTCATCTCAGTGACGTTGCAGAGCAGCACCGAGTCGGCCCAAGACACTTACCTTGACCAACAGGACCGAGGGAGTGAGGCCAACAGCCAGTCAGGACGCAGCAACTCCTCTGACAGTCTCTGTAGCATACATACAGGCAGCCTGGCTAAGGGGACTCAGCCTCCACCCTCTGCACCTGCTGCAACCCCTGCACCTGCTGCAGGCTCTGGGCCTCCTGTTCCAGCCCCTCGAGAGCTCCCTTCTATCACAATTGTCTCTACCACCACCACATCCACTCAGTCCCAAAATGACCCCGTGAGCACTGGTATCACCCTAGAGCAGCCCCCAGCTATACCCAAGAGGAAACTGTCCTCTATTGGAATTCAGGCAAGTTTTGTCTGTTGTTTGTATTGCCTTATAATCGTACACCGTGAAGAGTATATCAACCTTTACAGTTGATGTTCTCCTCTTGGGGATATTTTAGGTGGATTGTCTTCTTCCAGCCCCAAGAGAAGAACCATTACTCCTGTCTACTCCTCTAAAGTTTCAGTCAGTTGGAGTTCAAGTTGAAAACGGCAGGCCGTAAGTATACTCTCATGCTGCTGTCTGTTGCGGCTTTTCATTTAGAAAAAATTTATAAGAGAACATCAAGGTTAGACAAGCAAACAGCTTCAGGCAGGTTTGTTTCCGTGCCAGACAAGGGGACGAAAGATAAAATTCATGCATAGCCCACACTGAAAGGCCATAGAGAAAGGCTTTCAACCCCAACTACTTCAGTGAAAACTGTTCAGGTTTTGTTATATTAGAATGTGGTTGCACTGGGCTGCTTCCAGGTGTAAATGTGTAATTTATAATATTGATTTTTGGCTCGCCTGAAAGGTCTTATGTTTCTGAAAGCGCTGTAGCTCTCCTCGATGCTTTTACCTTCTAAGTTCTGCACTTCTATGTTACTTCATGTTATGCCTGGTGAGCAGCACTGCAGCCTGTGCAGCAGTGAGTGGCTAAGTCCATTCAAGAGTCAGTCTAGCAGCATAACAATGTTCTGATTGATGTTCTTTTACTCTTGTTTTGACTGTAGTGAGCTGAACATAATGAGAGGCTGGCCATTTAAACTTGTGCACAGTGCTCTCATTTGCTTTTAATCCCATTTGTTTGACAGCATGCTTCTTTTCCTGCTGCTTGTTATCCCAGAAGCCAAGAGTTCATTAAACTTTTATATATTTTTTTCTCTCCAATTTGTTGCTATTTTACCAACTGCTACATCCTTGATGTAGTGTCTTTTCGGACTCTTAATGCCTCTTTATATTAGATTATAATGTACATTCAATTGTTTTTTTAGTTAAACTCACTGACCTCTTATATGTTTAGGCCAGGACTTAATTGTGTTATCTGTTTAAGTGTGTCAGAAGCTGATATTCATGCATGTCTCTGCAGTCTCAGTCGGGACAGCAGCATGGCCTCCAGACAAAATACAGAGACTGAGCCAGACAACAACACAACCAAATGCACCAACAGTCAGACAGTGAATGTCGCTGCAACCAACGGACAGGACAGAACCATAGACAAGCAGCCCCTTAAACACTCCGCTTCATCCAGGTTATCCACAGAGACTCTGGACCCAGCTTTAGACCCTTCCTCCCTGCCACCACCAGATCCCAGCCTTGAGTCTGGAAACCTCAGCACGCAGCAGGGAGACTCTGTTCAGCCCAGTACACCAGCTTGCCTCAGAGACGGCAACTGGTTTTTGAAGCTGCTGCAGGCGGAAACAGGTCGCATGGAGGGCTGGTGTCAACAGATGGAGCAGGAGACCAAAGACAACAAGCTGTCAGAGGAGGGTAAGAGAAGCAAACACAATGTTTAGGCCCATTTGCTTGGATCACATGTCCACATTGTGTCCAGAAAAGACCCAGTTAAGGCATGAAATATATTGAAACTTTGCACATTTGCCTGACGGTTGGCTGTATCACAGATATCATTGTATCCCATCTTTGTTTCCTGAGTAAAATGCAAATCAGGGTGATGCCTTCTGTAGAATAGTTTATCATTTAGGGCTCTCAGTTACCCATACACATCAAACAAATCATTATTAAGTTAACTTTTCAAGATTCAGATGAACTACAGAAACATGTCTCTTCTTGATGTCTCTTCTTGTTTGTTTCTGTTGCTCTAATAAGACAGAGAACCAATATTTAAAAAGCAGTATAAAAAAGCAGAAGGAGATAAGACAGCAATGCATTTTACTAAATTCTTGTCAGAGCAGTGCCATGTAGAATTAAACTGATGTGCCCGTTAGTGAAGTTCACAGACAGGAGACTAGGTCAGGTCTGATCCCTGCTTCATATGGACAGCGAGACGAAGCATAACACACCCATTACTGCCATCGACTCAGTGCCACAGATCATTAGAGCGGAAGTTATCTGTTTTTTTGGTGGTGGAATCTTTTTTTCTTTTCTTTTTCCAGGAATATCACTTGCGCTCCTAGGCAGATCAATCTCTACAATGTGTTAAATATAAACGAGAAAGAAGCTAACATATGGTTCCTCCTATTCTAAGGGCCTGAATTATGAATTTCCATTTGCATGCAGATATCAGGCGGAAAATAAATGAATAAGTAAAGATGTGGTTAATTAATAACTTGTAAGGAAATTGTTTAATGTCACAGAATGTTAATTGGTAAATTTTGGGATTTGGGATCAATATTTTATCAGTAGACAACAATAATAAAGTTTTACATATGTATCCTCTTCCAGGTCTTAATGTATCTATATTATTACAGTCATGCATGATTTATAATATTCTTCTCCACTTGTGTAGTGTTGGGGACCATCCGCAGTGCAGTAGGCAGTGCTCAGCTCCTCATATCACAAAAGTTTGAGCAATTCAGAGGGCTCTGTAATGAGAACTTGGTGAGTGGCTTCATTACATTATTCATGGATTTCTCTGCTTACTTTTACTACCTTACTGATTTTGTACTGAAATTTGAACTCATCCAAATGGTTTCATCTTATATCGCCTACATCATTTTAGACAAACAAATGCAGAAGTCTTTTCATTAAGTTGTATGTAGAGAATATTCTCATCAAGCCATAATACGAAACACCCAGCTTGTCCCTCACTGTACCCTCTTTTATCAGTTATGGATGCTGTTATTTGTGAGATTTTTTTCAAAGCCATTTGTCAATGTTTCTCTCAATAGATCGTAAATGCCAACCCACGACCAACTGCACAGGATCTTGCAGGGTTCTGGGATCTGCTACAACTTTCAATAGAGGACATCAGCATGAAGTTTGATGAGCTCTACCACTTGAAAGCCAACAACTGGCAACTTCCTGAGAAGCCAGAGAAGAAGGTGAGGTTTTTGCCAGACATTGTCGATGCATTCAAGACAGTTGGAACAAAGTCAAATAAGCATATACACGTTTTTCAGGCAAAAATAGTACATTTTGTTTTATGATTGAAAATTAAATAAATTGACTTTTGTCTTTTCTTTTGTTTTATATGTAAAATGAAGATTTGGTTAATTGAGAAATGTATATGCAGATTGATAACCAACCAAATTAAGTCTTGTTGCCCTGAATTTAATTCTATAGGTGTTTATTTGAACATTTATTGATGGTGTATAAATGACACAGTCAACACCACTGGAGATGTCTTCAACTAGTGCCAAACTGTAGCTTCTCCTTTTCCTCTTTGACATTATTTACCCAGGATGAGAACAAACAGCCTCCATCATCTGTGCCAAAGAAGCAGTGTAAGCCTCGACTGTCGACAGGGAAGGACAGGAGTGTGGACTCAGCTGTGGACAAGCAGCGACAAGAAGCCAGAAAACGGTTGATGGCAGCAAAGCGGGCGGCATCAGTACGACAGAACTCAGCCACAGAAAGTGCTGATAGCATCGAAATCTACGTCCCAGAGGCCCAGACCCGCCTCTGAGAGCAAGCCAGCTCCAGTCGTCTTGACAATAATGACTCGCATCAGATATTCATTGACACAAACACACAGGTCTGAGACAAACACATACACAGAAAAAAAACAACCGGATGCACAGAGATTGATCCCTCTTAGCAGCACTGTTGACGACAGGAGACACGTTGGGATCACAGAGCACCATAAAAATGCAGAGTTACGCAGATTGTCAACCTGCTGCCATGGGACAGAAATAACCTTCACAGATGTTTAATCCTATTGTTATTATTGATATAATAAATATTATCTCCTAAAGTATTTCAAGAATGTCTTAATTGTGGAAGTATCACGGTGAAAGACATCATGGAAAAGGACTTCATACCTTGTGAACTGAAGAATCATGGCATCCCAGAAGTTTACTCTTTGAGAAAAAAAAATCCCTTCACAGCTGAGTCTACCGGCAAATTGTGGCTGCACAGATTACTGGCTGAGCTACCATCCACACACACTCAGGACACAAATGCAGGTGTACTCACGGTCCACAGAGTCTTCCTGTTCTTTCTTTTTATCGGGCTGCCACTCGTTGCTTGTGGTGTGAACGCTTTACTGTGTAAGAAATTTTAAGATGGCGTTAATGTACTCAGAGAACCAGATGAAGGCAGTAGCATATATTATAAATATCACACTATAATGATGTTAATTTTGTAAATGTTGTATACCAGATTAACTGTTAGAAAGAGGTCAGTGTTCAGCACCAAGGTAGTTTTTTATAGAGTACATTTACTGTCATGATATATTAGCACTTGATGCAATCATTCATGCCACCCTTTTCTCTCTTCTGCTCCTTCTCACAAACGCCCACTACAGCCTGTCTGTGAATCCCCATGTTTAAGTCTTATATTGGTTGTTTTTTGGTAAGAGATTTGAGGAATGACTGCTTAGCCAGTGAGCTACAGTGGAATGTATGAATTGTATTCATTTACAGTTCATGTTGACTTGATCGCTGCACTTTCTGCTCACCTTGGATCAAGTTTGCCCTCCTTTTGTTTTCCTAATCATTCTGACTTTCACTGCATCTTATGTGATGCAGGGGACCAAGACATTCACCACGTAATATGGCATTCTCGTTCAACCAGACTGTGTGACTGGATGGGGGTGTACTTGCTACCAGAAAGGAATTGAGATAGCATAGCAATAATACAAATACAGCTACGTTGTAGAAACCCATTCCTTAATATTTAAAGTCCACGAAAAGCAGAGAAAAATGAAGAAATCGTTTAGTTTGTCACACCAGAGAAAGGTTTCATTAAACAACTAGCCAGATTTATGATAAAACCATCATTAAGACGTGAATTAGTTTTTAAATATTTTAAGGAAGCAAAAAGTATTGTCCACTATTGACCCTGACTGACAGATCTGAGATCGGCTTAATTGAAACCAAACCATACTGTGGGGCAAACAGAGCAGAGCTTGTTTTAACCAAGCCAATATGTTCAGATAAAAAGTCACAACCTGCGTCCTGCAGATTTTAAATGTTTTGTTTACATTCCAGCTACTCGTTCACGTGACAAATGTGTCCTGCTGAGGTTTCTGTTGTCACTGGGAAAGTTTGTAGAACCACCTGTTGCGAAATTAGCTGAGCTTTGACTGTGATTGCACCAAATCAATTCACTAAGCGTCCACTTCCTGTAACTCAGTTCTCACAGGTTCTCGTGGCACTCTGACCTCCACCATGCAGCATTGGAGATCCACAAAATTGATCCAGTGTGTCACTCATATATGTGAACATATACAATTGTAACTACTGTAGTCTGAAATAATTTACCTTGCTTACCAAACATAAATCCGATATTCTGAGCAAATGTGTTGCCAGATCTGTGGTGGCATTTACTTTTCACAAAATTCATCAATATTCTTCTCATTATTTCTCTGCAATTGAAATAAGTGATGAAGGCAGGTTATTTAGCTAGTTGTCAGATGCACACTTGGGTAGCATGTTTGGCTAGTCTGGTGCTAAACAATTGTTTTGGGTCCATTTATGTCACAGTGGGTAATCTTTTTTTTTTTTTTTTTTTTTCTCTTGCTTTAAAACAGGAATTTGTCATGAAGCCCTAAATTAGTACATGGATAGACCAAGTTAAGAATAGAATACAACATAGCTGTTAGTTTTCCTAACATTTTAAAATGTGTAGCAGCTTGTCATGCAAATCTCTGAATTTGCTTTACTTGGGTTTTAATCGACATTTCTAGTTGGATGTTTTTTTTTCTTAACGTGGAGGAGGAATATTTATTTTATGAACAGTGCTGTTGAAATGTTAAATCTCAGGTTGAACTTTGAATAGTAAAAACCACTATGGATGGAATATTTGTCGTATAAGCTCAGATGAATTGGCCAAATGCGCAAAACTCTGCATAAGCACTCCATAGGCCTCCAGACCTTTTCAGCATTCCTCTCTAAGGAAAACATTTTAAGGTGTTTTCCAGTCATCTACAAACTTGACTGCTTAAGTCATCTGTCTCTTTAGCTCGCCTTTCTAGCAGCTTGAACTCCCACCTCTTCTTTTTTTTCTTCTTCTTTTTGAGAATCAAAAACTGTGGTACCCATTTTAAACTTGATGTTTGATACATTTTGTGATATTCATCTTAGAGGTCAACACAAACGTGTCTTGACTTCTGTAATTATAATTAATGGTGCTGCAAAGGATTTTTATCATCTGCCATGATGGCAGTGATCATTATTTCAGTCTCATTTGATGTTTTTATTTAAAATGATTATTTTATTTAATCTTCTCATTAATACACCTGGCCATGTGTATGCTCAGCAAATTGTGTTTTTGCATCATTACTCCACATGTGCTTTGCCTTGTCTCAGTTAAGGCAATTTGATTATAAGATTGGAGCATTTTCTGTGTTGTAGTTTTCTTGAATGGAAAGATGAAGTTTAAGGTGTTTAAAAGTGGAGAAGGGCATGGCAGATAATCATGACCAAGTGTAGTCAAGTCGTTTTTTTAAGAGCTGGTTCTCCCCCTGCTGGTCATTTCATGTACGACACTCCAGACATATTCTCCATTTTGAATCATAAGAAGTGAAGTTGAACTGGGAATGCTGACACAACACACTGTGTTGTTGATTTTCTTATTCTCTTATTTGTATAACATCAACAATGGACATGTGCACCTCATTGTCCAAAGAAATCATTAAACATCCCTTTGCTACATGTCCTGGTCATCATTCCTGCTGTCTTTTTTTCTTTATATATACATATATGCTTTGCTTGCACTTATTCCTGACACAATGTTGATATTAGCTGCTGAGTTAATATTACAGCGAAGAAAATCCTAAGCCTAAAAGTAGATTTTAATGTTGCTGTGTTATCACTAAAAGCATGGCCTTTTTGCATATAAGATACACAAAGATCCTTTCCAGAGAAATTTCAGTAATCCTTTGATGGGTCTTGCAAATGATCTGAAGTTATTTAATGTGTGTAAGGCATTCAGGGTATGAACTGTGCAATCGTTTATAACAGTGACAAATGATAGGAAGTTCTTTTTCATATTTTGTGAGCCGGATCCCTTTATTTGCCTGTATGCTGAAAGCAAGACCTGATCAGGGGTCTTCAGACAGTTTGTTTACCAGTACTTCCTGGCTTTTTAAAGGGCTACAAAAATGGACAAAGGTTGACCAGTAGGTGCATCTCCATGGGTCGATAATACTGATGTGCTCTTCAGCCACTGTGTGGAATAGGCAATATTTTCCAATCATATGGTTTCTAGACTTTACAGAAATGTGAGACACACTTGTCATGAAGATTTTTGAGGTACAACTAAATAAAAATTGGGTCATATGAATGTTTGAAGCTTGGATAGAATCATATTATCCATTCTTACTTCAGCACCTACCCTCGTGGCCGCATTTCCTTGGCCACATATTTGTCCTCTCAGAGATCCAGCTAGGAAAATGAGCAAAAACTGTAGTTCCAGATTATCTTGTACTGATATATTTTACAGAAGAAGCACATATCTTACAGATGAAGGGTTGTTTGATGTTATGGTGTATTAGTTAGACACTGTGAGCCTAGTTTCTTTTAAGAGAATAAAGAATTGTAATTGCAATTATTTATGTGGCATATTTTCTGTATTTTAAAAGCTGTAGAATTAAAGGAGAATGCCATTCAATTATGGAATGCATATTTTTCTTTCTTGTACATGTCTGATAAACCTAGATTCTATTAATTGTTCTTGAATTTGGGGCTGATAAAAAAATATTCACAAAACCCCTTCTTGTGATCTTAAAGTATTTTGTGTTTTCGTTGTTTTTTTTTTGTTGTTGTTTTTTTTACCTAAAATAAAACAAAGTACTTATTTTTTCCTCCAGCTCCAACTCAGTACAAGGTCATTCTACCAGAGACCTTTTAACAGTAACAAAAAAACATTTACAATGCACAAATACAGTACATCTATATGACCAGCATGGACACATCTATACTAATCAGCCATAACATTATGACCACATGGCTTGTTGTTGAGTAGGTCCTCCTCACACCTGCAGAAGAGCTCTGACTAATCAGGGCACCCCTGTCCCTCTTGCTGACCTACTGAGGGACATTGCTATTGTATGGGTGTGTTTTTAAAGGAGTGTTATTCTGCAAAAATATTTAGCTGACTAATGTCATAAGAACCTTCCTGCAGGTCAGGATGTACCCTGCTTCTCACCCCATGTTAGCTGGGATAGAGTCTGGCCACCCACGACCCTCAGTTGGATGTAGGTAGGTATGAAAGTGGATGGATGAATGGACATGATATTGTATCAGCAGCACGGTTACACATTTCACCTGCCAGTGGTTTTAATGTTGTGGCTGGTCAGGGAATGTTTCTTTTGGTTCACCTTATTAATGAAGTCTTATGTGAGCCTCCAGCTTTCTAGTCACAGTTTCCAATTTCAGCTTGAAAATGCTGTCATGGCAAAAATATAAACAACCTTAAAAATAAAAATAAAGACTTTTTCCTATTTTGGCATAGATTTAAACAGCTGAGCCTTTCACATCTGGAACACAGACTGCTAATTAGCTCTCTAATGCTATTGTGGCTCAGAAAGAGCAAATCTTAGCAAGTAGGCTCTATTGTTTAGTAAGCATCCCTTCTTGAGGCACTGATGTTGTTAGAGCACTTTTTTTTATTTTTGTGATTGTTGACATTAGATTAAGTTAAAGTAAACTAAGTTAAATGAGGCCTAAACAAAGATCATGAAGAGTGCATAATCCACCAGCTATTTTCTGCATCTTGGGTTCACAAAGCAGAAATTCCCTGAACTTGCTGGTGCTTTAATGAGCACATGCATCAGGATGGTGTAACCGGCATTCTGATCATGTTGTATTCATGGATCACAGCACCTCCTGCATACTTTATCATGGTTAAGTCTTAACAAAAGCCAGACTCTCATTCAGTGGTAGATGAATGGTAAAAATTTATCTCAAGTACTCAAACACACTTTTAAAATACTTTAATTGAATTATTTACCTTTTTATGCTACTTCAAACCTAAACCCCTAACCCTGTTAGACACTGGTGGTCCTGTGCTGGCCCAGAGCAGTTTCAGAACAGGTGCCAGATGTCAGCTTATTGTATACCTTAATCAACCATGCCTCAACAATACTGAACCATTTTTACAAATAACATTTATTTTGAATTGATTATCTTAACACAATTACTTTAAAGAAAAACACAAGTAGACGAAATAATACAAGAGTAAAAAACACTTTGTTATTAGATTATATGTGTATTTAATGAATACCTAGTTTATCTTTTTCAATAGACTAAACAGCTTCTCAGGTCTTTAGCAATGCTATTTAACCCTGTTAAAATTTGAATAATGATAATTATAAATAATAATAACTTCTGTTGACCCGCGACCCCTACTGACCCGCGACCCCTACTGGGAACAAGCGGTACAGAAAATGGATGGATGGAACTTCTGTTGAATCAATCAACTGCGTATCATTGTACATGTAATAAAATCAGGTACTAATAAGTGAAAGTGATTATACTGTAACAATTAATGATACCTCAAAAGTTTTTTTTGTTGTTTTTATTTTTTTGTTTGTTTAGTTAGTTTTCAGTTTTCCCTAGCCACCTGTGGGAGATTTTATTTTGGTAACAGTTACCGGAACTACTATTTTGACAGCAGCGTATATTTTCCGGTTGCAAACGACTGAGAATGAGGCGGAGCTGTTAAGGAAGGAGATGTCGCTGGAGGTGTTGCACCAAAATCTGTGACCTATCAGAATCTGTGACTGCAGGGGGCGACAGTGAGGTTTTTTTCTGTATGACCGTCTTAAAAAAACAAGAGAAGAAGAGCGTACTACGTAAACTACGGACAGATGAAGTAGCCGACTACCACTGACTTCGTTAATCTGACTATCATCGAACTGATGCGTTTAGGAGTAATACTCAACAGAAAGAAGCGCTTGCCATAGAATCCTATAGGAAACTGTAACTGTGCGGTATCTATAAAATGTAGAACATGGATTTTTTTTTAAACGTTTTAGGCTGAGCAGTATTTGATAGACTGGCACATTGTATGCCGATGTGCTGTCTCAAAATATGTATAACTCGCCATTAAAAAAAAATTGCTAAATGCTTTACAAACTTTTCCATGTGCATGGGAATTTAACAATATAAACGTGTTTTCAGGGACTCCTACATCTCCCTACTGCAGTCTGGGCCCATCCAAGTATCCATGTACAGTAAGGTCACACATTCTGAAGGCTATCAGAAATGGTGACCTGGATTATACTGGCTGGTATATAGGAGTTACTAAAAACACTTTTATAAAAGTCTGGGTTTATTATTATGGATATACAGTAGGGTCACACATCTCTGTCAAACGGCTAATGTTAAATTCCCATGCATCTGGAAACGTTGTAAAGCATTTAGCATTTTTTTTAAAATGACAAGTTATACATATTTTGACGACGGCATGTCAGCATTCAATGTGCCAGTCTACCAAATACTGCTCAGCTTAAAACAATCCATTTTCTACATTTTTATAGATACCGTACAGTTACAGTTTTCTATGGCATACTATGACAAGCGCCTCTTTTTGTTAGGCATTACGCCTGAAATACCATCAGATGATAGTCAAATTAACGAAGTCAATGGTAGTCGACTACTTCATCCTTCGTAGTTTACGTAAATCCTCTTCTTCTCTTGTCTTTTAAGACGGTCACACAGAAAAAAACTCACTATCGCCCCCTGCAGTCACAGATTCTGACGAGTCACAGATTTAGGTGTAACAGCGGCGGCACAGAACAACATCACTGCAGCAAAGAAATAAATCCGGGATATCTCTGTAACCTGCCCTTGCTTTGGTACGTTTAATTTTTATCTGGTTTATAGTAGTTTTTCTACAGAGGAATTTCTTTACAAGCGCGGAACTTGATTAAAACCGAAAGTAATGAAGTTACGCGTCAATGTAGCAGCTACAGTTCAACAGTGACAGGTTGACGCAGAGATTATAACTTCTGCTTTCAAGGTGTATACCATGCAGGGTTCATATATTAATATCATTTAAGAATTGTCCATAATTTTAGTTTTCATTTTGACCTGCCGCTTAAATGTAGCTTTGATGGAGCTGGGGCGGCGTGGCTCGACAAGGTAGAGCGTCGGGTCGTCTTGTGACCCTAGGGTTGCCGGTTCGATCCTCAGCTTCATGAGTCCATGTCGAGGTGTCCTTGGGCAAGACACCGAACCCCTAGTTAATCCTGATGGCTCGTGGTGAGCGCCTTGCATGGCGTCAGTGCGTGAATGTGATGTATACTGTATAAATACATAAAAGCTAGCAAGCCCTTCATGCATTTATAAACCTGCTAGTAAGGGGAAAGATGGAGTTGGGTATTAGTTGTTTAAAGTAAAGTCATATTAAAAAATAAATTTAAATAAATATTTTTTCAAATAAACAGCAGTTAAGCTAGTTATTTATTCCAGTTAAATTAAATCCACTAATGGTCTGTAAGCTCTGATTGATTTTACATGCTAATAATTTGGTGTCTCTTGTTTAAACATTTACTCTTTTATGTTTGTTTATTTTTTCCCCCATTATTCTTTTAATATTTTTACCCTTTGTTCTCCTTCAGCTTTGAACTTTGGACGAAATATTTAATTATTTTAACTACAAATAATTAACAAAGAATAAGCTTTTCTGTGCATGACCAAACTAAATTATAAACAAATACCCAAGACATCTCATACTGAGTTTGCTCAGATATTTTGACCTTTTGGTAACTGATTCTGCAGCCTTTTTAACAGTAACTTTTCTAGTGTTAACATCTCACATTGTATCTAAGTGTATGCACACTGTTCCAGTCTGCTGTATCATCAGGCAGCCTCTGACATGCAAGTTCCCTGTGACCAGACATGCACAGACCAGCCGTGAAAGGACAGCAGATCAGGCCTGCTATGGCTGCTAGGCAGCAGAGACCTCCAACTGCTTCAGACGGCTCATCTGAAGCTAAAAAGATGGATACGAGGGCCAATGAGAAGAAGTGCTGTAGGTGGCTTGTTTTTCCTTTCTGTGAAAATGAATCTTTAAATCTGTCCTATATTCATTGTTGCACCACAACTATTACTTTATGTAATACACTTATATTGATCTGTAGATTTAAAAGTGGTACTCTGAATTTGAGTCCCTGCTCTGTGAATGACAGCAGTAAAAACAGTAGCGGTGAGCAGAGATTGTTAAATCTCTTAGACCCACCTTCTGTCATCAGTGGTATGTGTATACAGTGTGCTGCTATACAAGTCCTTACAGTCTGTATTTGTAAAGGCATGTATAGCAGTCCTAAACACGTCAGTGATTAAGGTTTAACAGAATACTCAGATTTATTCAGGAATGTGTCTACAAATCATTTTAAATGGCTTTGACATTTAATAATTCCTGAGTGACAGGAATATTCTTCTGTTCGAAGAATATTGAGTCAAGTCTGTTCCTGCTAGTTCTTTGTTTTGAAAGATTTATCTTGGACTGAAACAAATCATAATGTTTTTCCATTCCACGTTCAAGCTTACAAAGTTAAACAAGGACCACAAAACTGGGTCATTGAGCAGGTGAACTTGGAGAAACATTAATTAACAGGCAAGACATGAGAGAATTTTTATAATGAACTTTAACCAGCTAGTGGATACTGTAGAAAATGAATTACAGTATAACACAAGACGCCTCCCTTGCTTCTTCTATTTTATGTGCTTGTGTAAAGTTGTTTATTAAACCCCCTGTTTTATTTTAACCTGGACCTTTATTAAGATACCTGGTTTGACATAAAATGTCCTGGCATGCTTAAAAATTTAAATCTTGCTGATCTGTTATTCAATTTGTCTTCATGGCTGTTATGTGTGCAGCTTGGGCCTCCTACATGGCCAATTCTCCAACTATGATAGTGATGATCGGGTTGCCTGCCAGGGGAAAAACTTACATGTCCAAGAAGCTAACACGCTACCTCAACTGGATCGGAGTGCCAACAAAAGGTCAGTATAGAGGAAATGTGTTTTAGCTTCATGCATATTATAACATTTGGTCCGTCCACATATTGTAAAAATAAAGGAAACAAAAACTAAACATATATTTCAGCCTTCTAAAGATATATTTGTAGCAACACACAATGATTCTTTTCAAAATGCACATTCCGATGTTCATCTTATTGCTTACATCAGGGCGGTGCTGCGATCCATTTTTCCTATGACAATATTACAGCCCAAATCTAAGACATAACTTAGTTGAAATGCTGTGCTTAAGGCAACAGTGATTCAGTTTGCATTTCCGACAGCCACTGCCCTCATCTGCACCACTCTGTTTATAGTTGTACCCTTTTGTTTACACCTACAAGAAAGGCAGAAGAACTGGTGTGACAGATGCAGTTGGAGGTCACTGCCTTCACAAAGCCCAAGCCCATTCTCTGGTTTTCTTGTCTTTCTCTTACTTTTCCCTGTAATTCTTTGCAGTCTTTAATCTTGGAGTTTATAGGAGGGAAGCAGTGAAGTCGTACAAGTCCTATGACTTCTTCAGACATGACAATGAAGAAGCAATGAAGACTAGGAAGTAAGAAAGATCCTCACTATGTGAACCTGTCACGCTGTTGTAGGCAGTTTTTCTTCCTGTAGAACCCTTTTATCTGCTGTATATTCAACAATTATAGCAACACGCGCTGAAGATAATTTTAAGTTAAACCCTTTCATATTTCTGATGAGCTTCTTGTGTTTCCACAGACAGTGTGCTCTGGTGGCACTGCAGGATGTCAAAGTGTATCTTAGTGAGGAGGGAGGCCAGATCGCTGTAAGGACATAATAAAGTGTAGTGTGTTTGTTATTTATGTATAAATGTTAAATTACTTTTGATTTAAGCTGAATGTTGTTCAGGTTTTCGATGCGACCAACACCACCAGAGAGAGGAGGGAGCTCATTCTCAGTTTTGCAAAGAATAATTCATACAAGGTCAGAATACTTGATAAATAAAGAAACAGTCTTTGGCCAGACTTTGCTCTTAAATGCTGTATGTATATATTAAATTTCTGGAGGGTATATATGATAAATTCCTTAAATTAGATCTAATCCACCCATAATCTAAGAATAGGCATATTTAGCCTTCTTAAGTGAAAGCTTTCAGTGACCTTTTAAACAATAAAACTTTTGATTAATTAGTAATTTAGCACATGCAGCATATTTCTACAAGTATCAGTTTAAGATTTAAGACAAAAACATACATTTAAAGTGATAAAGAACCTCTTTATTCGTGTCTTTTGTCAGGTTTTTTTTGTTGAGTCAGTATGTGATGATCCAGATGTCATTGCTGAAAACATTATGGTAAGTTTAATAATTATGCTTGATTATTTTTATTTTTTTTGTTTGCTTGTTTGTTTAACCACATATTTTTGAATTGTTAGTAACTCATAATGAATCTCTGCAAATGTCTGTTTGATAAAGGATGTAAAAGTGTCCAGTCCAGATTACCCGAAGAGGGACAGGGAAAGCGTCATGGAGGATTTTCTCAAGAGAATTGAATGTTATAAAGTGACTTACCAACCTTTAGATCCAGACCAACACGACAAGTAAGTCGTTATTATGAAAGGACTCACATTTCTTTTTCTGTTTAACACATTTTTGTAGACGTGGACAAAATAATATGTACTTGCAGAAATTGTCCAGCAGGTGGAAACAGGAGCTAATTTCTAGAGCAAATCAAAAACCACAACGTTTCAGAGGCGTCAGCTTTCTGCCCTCCTCCCATCTGAATTAAACACTGGTGCTTTATATGAAGTCTCCATTAAAAGCTGGTAATATATTTACAGCAACTCAGATACAGATAAAATACTTTCCTTTTGGTCATGATGAGGATGAATGGTAATTAGTATTCTTTCTGCCTTTTGCCTGTATTGACTTGTAAAGAAACTACTGACGCTGAAATTCCTGAGGTGTTTAGACTACACAGAAAGTACAAGATATTTCCACTTTGTCCTTGAGTGGCTTTTCCAAGTTTTGGTCACAAAAATATTTATGATCAAAGTTTGTTTTTTTCACTCTGGCCTGCAGGAACCTGTCCTTTATCCAGATTATCAATGTCGGCTGCCGGTTTTTGGTCAACAGGGTGCAGGACTACATTCAAAGTAAGATCGTCTACTACCTCATGAATATCACCGTACACTCCCACTCCATCTACCTCTGTCGTCACGGAGAGAGCCATTACAATGTGGAAGGACGCATTGGAGGTGACTCTGAGCTGTCAGAGAGAGGAAAGCAGGTACTGTATCGGTTCATATACTTATAAATCTGTGCAGTAAAAGATAAGATTGTGAATACAAGTGACATTATGGTATGTTTAATAGTAATAATTTCTTTTTATAATTTTTTTCATTTGGACCGGAGTTTGTGAATGTAAGTGTTTTTTAATGAACAGGTGTTAACAGATGTGGCTTGGTTCTGTCCAGTCCAGTCAGCAACTCAACAATAACACCAAATGTTAAAAAATGTCAGAATATTTATTTGATACACCATTCAGATCAAGCATTAAATCTATAGCTTCAGTCATACCCTGAAGCATTAGTTTGTGCTTCTTATGGGAAGATTAGCCTAATTTGATTGTGAGTTTAGCTGCCAGTCTGAAAGCTTTTTCTCTTTAACAGTTTGCTGCAGCACTAAAGGATTTTGTAGAAGAGCATCAATTGTCAGACCTGAAGGTTTGGACCAGTCAACTGAGACGCACCATCCAGACGGCAGAGGAGCTAGGTGTTCCCTATGAGCAGTGGAAGATACTTAATGAAATTGATGCTGTATGTAGTACTTTATAAGCATCAATAATACTAAGCCAAAGGGAAAGACAGTCACGGTTACTGCTTCCTGTTTCAGGGAGTGTGTGAAGAGATGACTTATAAGATGATTGAGGAAAAGCATCCGGAAGAGTTTGCCATGAGAGATCAGGACAAGTATCATTACCGCTACCCTGGAGGAGAAGTAAGACTTTACACATTAACCCTGAAGGAGGTTTGAACTCTCATGTATTACTTATTGGTGCTGTTATTTTACTAAATCTATAATATTCCTCTCTCTCCAGTCCTACCAGGACCTTGTTCAGCGGCTCGAACCGGTTATCATGGAATTGGAGCGACAAGGAAACGTTCTGGTCATTTGTCATCAGGCCGTCATGCGCTGTTTGCTCGCCTATTTCCTGGACAAGAGTGCAGGTTATATGCACAGAAACACACCAATGACACCTTGCATCATATATTCACATTGCTGTAAGATCACAAAAGTCTGTCCTCTGCTGTTGTTTGTGTTGTATATTTAAAACTTGGACAAAGGGTATAAAAACTAATTTAGAGAAAATTCTTAATATATATTTAAAAAAAGGTTTACAAACTGGAGAGAAATGTATAATTCTCTGATGTTAGTGCAACACCTCCTGACGGAGATTAACCTGCTTTTATAACACTTACCTAAAGGAAAATTAAATGGTACAGTCAGCTTGGCAGATCTACAGAGTAAAAATGTAGACAGATCCAACTTTGAGTGAGTTTCAATGTCTAAAGCTCCTTTTTGATTTGTAATTCAAACCTCTGAAAGACCAGACAAATCTAGCCTTATTAAACACATTTTCTGTATCATTTAAAGTAAAACATTAAATTAAATTAAAAGATGTACCGTATTTTCCGTACTATAAGGCGCACCTTCAATAAATGGCCTATTTGAAAACTTTGTTCATATATAAGGCGCATAGAATAGAAGCTACAGTAGTGGCTGTGGTTGCGTTATGCATCCACTAGGTGGAGCTGCGCTAAAG
>JBAMHW010000015.1:8082009-8097329 GCA_037177495.1 Rhadinocentrus ornatus | reverse complement strand
TCAAAAGTGACCAAAACATCAGCCAGAAAGCATAGGAACTGAGAAGTGGTCTGTGGTCACCACCTGCAGAACCACTCTTTTATTGGGGGTCTAATAAAATTTATTGTCAATCAGTGTTGCTTCCTAAGTGGACAGTTTGATTTCACAGAGGTGTGACTGACTTGGAGTTTCATTGTGTTGTTTAAGTGTTCCCTTTATTTTTTTGAGCAGTGTATTTTTTTATATTTTTATTATTTTTTATTTTATTACAATAATAAAAATCAATGTTTTTGACACGTGGTTGAGATGACAGTTAATAATATGGTAAGAAGAGTAAAAAGGTCCAAATCTGAAATAATAATTGGATAACAAACACTTACTTTTGTAATTACATACCCAAACCTAGTGGTAGAAACATCTCTGGGAGATTTATCTCTAATTCTCTCTATCTATATTTTTAGTAATTTCATTAGTCACTGAAAAAATTTGCTCTACCAAGCAGTAGAGCTGGCTGTGGAGGCAAAGCCAGGCTGCAAGGGAGGCTATACTCTTGTTTTTGAATGCTGTTGTAGCTTAACTTTAACCAGACATTTTATTTAGTTGTTTTTATTATCTTTTTTTGTTTGTCTTTTTCCATTTTATATTTTTGTCAGTTTGTATTTTTAACATTTTAGATCTTATTTATTTTTATGTGATTTTGTTTATTGTATTTATCTTTTTTTAAATTTAATTCAATTGTTTTTATTTATTTTATAATTTTCACTTTGCTCTGATCAACCCTGGTTTATAATATAATTAAGAAGTAAGAAACTGAAGAAAGAGCACAGAAGAACTCTTTCATGCTTAGAAATTCTTGCTGATAAACTAAAAAAAAACATTTTTTAGAAGACAAAGCTGTGTTTGTTGAAGTCTGTTGAAATCAGCCGGTTGTTCAAGGTTAGGCGGCATTAAAAACGTAGTTTTCCCTTGCAGATTCTCAAACCAGCTTTTCTGTTTCTAAATGCTGCAAACTCCACAGAACGTCTAATGTTGTTGATCAGCCCAAACATTTCGCATGCATTTAGCATTGTGTGTTGTAATGCACAATTTTTCTGTTTTTAATAGTGTTTTATCCAGGCTTTAGTGGGTCTGATCACTCATACCATGTCTGGCTGTGTTAAGGAGCTTCAGGCATTTTTTTACATTAAATATAATTTTCGCAGAATCCATCTTTTGAACTGCTTGAGTGCCTGATTGAGTGGTCAGTAAATGTTTGTTTTTGACTCATCTGCAACATTTTCAGGTTTTTAATCACCTAAATATTTAGTACTAAATTTAGAAACTCTAAGAATTTAGCTTCTTTTTGGATAAATGGGTGTTTTCATTTATTAAAAGTCCCTTCAAAAACATGTTGAATATGTTAAGATGAAGTCCACATGTTTTTTCAAGTGTTTTTGCCTGTGCTGTTGCCCACAAAGTGACCTTTGTTAATATGACTGCACTTCTAAACCTGGAAGGAGGCAGAAGGAGTGTCT
This sequence comes from Rhadinocentrus ornatus, assembly GCA_037177495.1. Lineage (NCBI taxonomy): Eukaryota > Metazoa > Chordata > Actinopteri > Atheriniformes > Melanotaeniidae > Rhadinocentrus > Rhadinocentrus ornatus. The sequence goes on along the minus strand of JBAMHW010000015.1, from coordinate 8,095,836 downwards.
CAATCTTGCTCACATGCTTCCAGTTCAGCATTAGCTCAAGTTCAGCCAGCGCCAGTAATAACAAATGCCTCAGTCCTTTTTTGGCTTGGTGTTTTTGCTAATGCAGTCGCTTTCTCTCCCTCTTCCTTTTCCATCTGGCAGGACTCTCTGAACAGTTTCAGTGCAGCTGATGCAGAAGAATGTCTGAAGAACTGAAAAGAACCAAACTGGTATCTTCCTCCTAACATAGGAAACATCTGCTCCCTCCATCTCATTATCTCACTCCTTCACCTTAGCATGGTGTTTCTCCCCGTAGGTATGTCACCAGTGTAGAGGACCAGCAGTAAAATCAATCATTAAGTTCACATGCACTGCATCACACACTGTATCTGTATGGCTCCATATATTTTATTTTAGGTTTATGTTCTATGTTTTAGCATGTGCAAGTATGAACTCAATGCTTTTGAGTGACAGGCTTTAAGGCTGGGCTGTGATCATGTCAAATATACAAGTCAGAGATTTGTAGTAAACATACTGTAGATGACTGTCTTATTGTGCTGTAGAATATATTGATTTTGGTGCATAGGATTTATTTGTTTCCTTCAGTTTTAATGAAAGGGAGTTCCTCTCTTGAATAAAGCCATTTACAGCCTTAATTTTTCCTCAGATTGTGTTCCTTAACTTTTTTTTTTGTAAACATTCCTAGGCAATGTGTATTCTTCCTCTAGTAATCTGACAGGAAGAAGAAATTATTCTAGCTTGAAGATAATTTATGCACATGAAATTGCATTTTAGTATGCAGCAGATGGGCACAAGATGTAAAAATGAATTAAATGCTCTGTCTAGTCTTACGAAAAGTGCAGGAGCTACTGTGACACTTTTTCTATGTGATAAAGAGTTCAATATTCTCTTTTGAGAAAATACACAAGTAAAAAGCTTTCTGTTCAAAAAGTTTTAATATTCCAGATTTCTACTGTGATCATGTGCCGTTAATCACATTTAATGTCAACAACTCTCCATTTTCAGAGTTTTAATTTATTTTAAAGAAAAGAATGTCGAGTGGTACCTAATGGTATGCAAATTAATGATCAACTTTTATTTTTATATTGAGAATTGGTTGTTTTGAATAAGTGTCTTTATTGAAATGAACAATCCTGTTCGACTTTTAATCAGGAAAATTTAAATATACAAAATCATGTTTCCTTTTAATTGAAAGATTGATGATACATTTGTATGTCTTTGAGAGCTTTAATGTCATCATACACAGATTTAATCAATTAAAATAAAATTTTCCATTGCTTTTCCATTGATTTTCTGTTTTATTCCAACAGTATTCAGGATCATTTTAACCCCATACAATAATTTCTGTGAGTGTGTGCGTAAAATTCTTGCAAGTAGCCTGAACTCGTGAGTTGAGCTCAAGTGAGTCATTTGTACTAAATTTGGTAAGATTACAACCCAGACATCACTGGTTTGGCAACCTTTTAGGATGACGTGCAACTGACAAGTCATGCAGAGCACGTGCAGCATTTTCTAGCATTTTAAAGATGTCATTTAAAAAAAAGGCACTAACAAACAAATTGGCTGCAGGCTACCAGCTCTCCCTTTTTCCTCCTATGCATCGACCGGATCATGAAACAAATAACCCATAATAAAAAGACAGGCATCCGGTGGAGTCTAACAACATCCAGAGGACCTCAACTTTACAGATGGCATTGCGCTACTCTCACACAACCAACAGATGCAGGACAAATCCCAACTGCTAGATACAACTGCAGCTGGGCTTGGAGTCAAAATAAATGGATCAAAATTTAAAACGACTCATGTGGATCAACAAAAGCATGTATCCTTTAATAACCTGGGATTAGACATTGGAAGAGGTCGACAAATTCACTTATCTAGGAAGTGTAATCGCTGTATAAAAACATGAGTAATCGCGAAGATGAAGTGAGTCAAATCAGCATTTTTGAGGACTTTATGTCAAGATGTTCTGATGCCTGTTGTGACCCTCGGATGAATGAACTTCTTTAAAAAGCTCTAGATAATACTCACACAAAGAATAAAAGGCTACAGTCATTTCAGTTACCCTGCATTGTGTTGCTCAACTAGAAAAAAAACAACTATTTCTGCATATTTTTTTGTGACTGTATCCAAGTTAATGTCTCAAATATCAGGAAACGTAACTTCAAATGTCCATGTCAATGTGACTGATATGAAGATGTGATTGCAGGCAGGACGGCTTCATTTTTCACCTGGAAAGTTTAAACTTCACAAGGTGTCAAGCAGGGAGACTGTAATGAGATCATATTTTCTTCTTTACTTAAAGTTTAATGTTGTTTCAGAGCAAAGTATGATTTATCATCTTGACACAAATATTGTAACCAGTTTAACTATATTTAAAAAAAATAAGGCTACACCACAGATTTAAACGTCTCAGTAAGTAGAAAAGCTGTAATTCACTAAATGATCTCATGGGCTGTAATGAAGCAGAGGTTCGTTACGTGGACTGTTGTACAAATTATTGTAATTAGTTTGTTTATGCCATTTTTGCACTTTAATTCACAGTTTGGAAAGTAGCAGTTGCACAGAGAATGTTTAATTGTTTATTGAAGAATGGAATACTAATATATCTGATTTTGTCTTGCAGATACCTGCGTGAAAGACTCATTAGTAGTCTTTGAGGGGGATAGACAGGAGTATTGTGTGTATATGTGAAGTGTAAAGGTAAATTAATAGTGTAATGGTGTTTACTCACGTGACTCGTGTCCTCTACAGGGCATTTGGACAAATGGGTTTCAGGTGGCCTTGACACTCTTTTATGGTTTGGGAGAGACCATGGGGCAGAGGGGTTAAAAGGAGTTTATTTGTATATTGGTTTTGGGTTTACTTTATTTTTTGGTGTTAGATAAATACTTTAGGTGTGTAAATATTTTTTAGGATTTTGTTTGAGATCATTTTAGCAGGAAAAGTTTGTTTATAATTGGAGAAACACCTGTTGGGAGAGTGGTTTAGCCCAATCTACTGCAGGAGAGATAAATGGGCTCCTTTGCTCAATTAGGGCTGATGATGGAGGCTTGACTGCTCTAGAACAGGAGGGAGTAAGTCCCTGGTGCAAAATCAATGTCTGGTAAAATAAAAAGATTTTTGTTTTGGATACTGCTGTCATCGTGTCACCTGTGTCCAGCCGCTCACTCAGGCCAGGCTGTCGCATGGGCCCTTAGATATATTAATACACTGTACATTCAAATATCACAGTTAGAGAGGGAAGCAGGTAAATAATGCTGATATGGAAGGAAATAAGTCTGAAATAAACTTGCTTCCTCAGCATGTTTGTTTCCAATATTAGGCCATGTGTTGCTGCTCTGCTAGTGTCAACATTCATGCTGAGCCTTATTTTCTTTCTTTCTTTTTTTGTAGTGTTTTATGAAACGAAAGCTTTGAGTGGTACAACCATCATCAGTTCAGGGACATGCAGTAACCCCGTTCTGACTCTGTAACCACAACTACAGGAAAACCAATTAGCTATGGGGGTCACAACAATCAGAACCTTAATGAAAAACACAAGTTTGACTCAGTGAATTGTCACATATTGTGAGGGAAAACTTAATCAAATTCATGGGAATTACATCCTCCAGTTTGCATGAAAAACGTTGACATATAAGAAGCCTTGATTTATAGGTTTTGGAGAAACCTCCCTTCATTCCGATGGCATCTTTTTCAGGAGAGGTCTGACTTATTTCAGCCAAATTACCCAATCAGACCTGTCATCCCCTAATATTATGTTAATTAAAAAAAAAAAAATGTTAAAAAGCTTAAATCCCACATCAAGGAAACTGTTTTGCTCTCAAACCACAGCAACTACTTTCCTCGGTGTTTTTTTTTTATGTTACTGAGATTTAATTTAAAAGGATTTCCCCCCATAAATAATCCTAAATTATACCTACATTAAGTCTTTATAGTGCAGTCTGTATTGGAAATCCCCTGAAGGGAAATTTTACAGGTGTTATTTGGGCTGCTAGACTTTGTCAGTTTGCAATTGATTTTTCAGACAAAAAGAAAGAAATACTTGATTATTATACTTAATCTGCAGAATCAACAGCATCCATCAGTTTAGTAAGCACCTCTCAGATGGCTAAACTGAGCTGAATAGTGCTGATAATAAATCTATGACAGACTGTTAGGAGGCACTAGCTCCCTCCTGCACTTTGTTACCCCTTATGTGCACAGGTGATTCAGGGGCACCTGACATTCACTGAGTTTTTCTTATTTGTGTAGTGTCAATCATTTTCTGTCTAAGTGTTTTCTTCTTTTAAGAAAGAATGTGTCATTGTTCAATGAGGAAGCCTGTCTTCCATGAAGATTTCTTTTAGGTTGTCTGTGTGGGCATGATCTCCATTTTAATTGAATGATTGATTGAATGAATGATTTTCTATTATTCTGTTTAAATTATTAGTTTATATACTGCAGAATTGATCTCATGAGCACCTGAGGATATGTTTCCGTGTCATGATGTTTGAAAGTTGTTTTAAAAAAAATAATATTAACACCATGGCATGGCGTTATGTAAGGATGACCTTCCCCCCTCTATTTAATTTTCTTTGAAAAAAAACAAAAACAAAACAAAAAAAAAACCCTACTGTATTGTCTTTGGCCGCCTCTGCCCGTGTCTTGCTCCATCTTGTCCCTCTCTGATCATGTCCCGGTTTGTGCCAGACTATAAATTTCTCCGTCTGCTCCTCCTGCTGACATTTGGAATCCGCCTCTCGAGATCTACTTCACGCGCACGCGAACGACAATATGAGGACCATCGGAGGGAATATTCTGGTTTTATCCTTCGCTTTATTCATTCCAGGTAAATGTAAAGAGGTTCGTTTACATGGGTACGAACGACTAATTTGTTTTGATATTGTAAATGGTGTTTGTTGTTCTACCCAATTAACAGCTCAGTTTGCGAGGAAATGTTCCTCACCGTTGGAGTATCCAACCGCCACGTTGGACCAGAAATTCATCTCCCAACAAAGTTTCAACAGCGGGGACAAAGTTGTCTACAGGTGCGCCGCGGACCTCATTCCATCCGCAGGGAGTAAAACTGCGGTGTGTCAGAATGGGACATGGAGTAAACTGACTCTAAAATGCGACAGTAAGAACTTTTATTTTATTTTATTTTACTCTTCTCATGTAAGTAAAAACGTCACTTTCTTTTAGTTATTATCCCTTATTTACGTAATTTTAAAAAACAACAACAAAAAAAAGAAGAGCCATACTGCGATTTAAACTAAGTAACAAGCTCTTTCGCCCTCAACTGGCCAGAAGATTTAGCATATTTTATTTAATAACTTAGAAACCTCACTATATATATATATATATATATATATATATATATATATATATAATTTCAAAACTAAGTAAAAAGAAAATACATAATTATTCATACAATCATTAGTTTAAAAGATTTTGTAAGTTAATGCCTTCTCATCTTTACGTTGAATGTCACAGTTTCCTCGGCTGTACTTTTAACCCTGAGCTACCTATTTTAAGGAATTTTTATAGCCTAAAATAAGAATAGAAATAAACCTTTTAAAATTCTTATACTGGCATAACTTTATTTTAATAATCTTCAACTAACCTTATGAGCTTGTGTTTGATATAAACCAAGTTTAATGTAATTTTTGTGAGATGCTAAATTTGCTGTAAAAGAAAAATAAATAATCTGTGGAATAAAATAATAAGCCATTTTTAATAAGAATATGGATAAGTTGCAACAATCCTCAATGAAAAGTCCATTTTTTGTGTGTGTGTTAGTCAGTGGTGGGATTAATAATGTACTTTTTAATATCCTAATAAAAGATAATCATGTTTCTTCCTGTAGTTGAATAAAAATATAACATCTATGTAAGACAGTGTGATACATTAATACTAAACTTAACTTTTACTCAAAGAGCCTTCAGCAGAATGGGTTGTTAACATCAGCCTGCAGCATCTTCTTGTAACTTAACATATTTTGGGTTCTCATACAAACAAAAAAAAAAACACATCTTTATAAGACACTTCACAAGCTTGTGGTGAAGCTCACAGGTGTCTGAAAGTAGGATTTGCAACACTAAAATAAAACATCTGTCTTCTTTAGTCTCGTCTTTGTTTAGCAAATCTTCTTGTTCAGGTTAATCAGATTTAATTTCATTTTTCACAGGGCAATCTTGTGGAAATGCCGGGGATTTGCGCAATGGAAACTTTATTTATGAAGAAGAAACTTACATCGGTAATAGAGTTTTTGCCAAATGTAGAGAGGGGTAAGCTTTGCCTTAGAGGACTTGTATAAAAACTCACCAGATACTTGACATGTATTTAACTTAATCTTTGTGTTTACAGGTACGTTGTGAAGGGAAATGATTTCATGACATGTGAGAAAAAGGGATGGAGCGGTGAATTTCCGAAATGTGTAGGTGAGCAACAGCGATCTTAATCTTCACACCCACCTGACTTTTTGTGGTCATAACAGAGTAAGAAATTACTTTACAAGGGCGGGGTTGTCAAGGATACATAACCAAAGCCTGACCATGTTGCAAAAATGCATAGTTGTCTTTAATCCTTTATTTCTTCTTAATGTATTTTCCATCTTGGCTATACAGTTGTGCAAAGTCTGTTTCCTCAGCGTGAAGTAATGTACAGAATATGCTGTTATTGTCACATTTTCATTTAGATTTTAGTTTTGTGCTTTGGTCTTATATTGCTTTTAATAATTAAAGGTTATCGGGCTAAGCTCCAGATGTTTGCTTACTGTTATAGCTACTAGTCTGTTAGGAAGTACTAGCTCCCTCCTCAGTGGTTGTCTACTACCCCAACGCTGCAAATGGACTTATTCTTCCTTTGCTCACACATTGTCTTGCCACATAGTCACTTTGAAAACTTACATTTTAAAACTTAATACACATCAGCTTATAAAATGTTATATATTCACTTTATTTTTCACCTGAAATAAAATGGTTCAAACAGACTTTATCACAGTTAAATGAAGCATCTGTCCTTCCTTTACTGCTGGCTGTCACATAATACTTGGTAGGAAATATATCCACACTTAATAGCTGGGATTATCTCTTTAGATGCTTCTATGGTAGAGAGCACCTGCTCCACCCCAAGTGTGGACAACTCTGTGCAGAAAGGTGGAGATGTTGCAGTTTACCGGGTGGGAGACAGCCTGAGCTTCACCTGCAGGCAGGGTTTCCAACTGGACGGAGCTCAGCAGATCACCTGTGGTCCCGATGGCCAGTGGCAGCCTCGTTCCCCTCGGTGTCTGCCCGTACCTGTTAAAACTGTAGCACCACCCTTAAGAGAAGGTGAATAAATTTTTCTGCTGGACAGCCAGCGTAGCACTTTTACACTTATCACCATCTAAATGTAGCTAATTCTACACTGACATCTCTTTTCTGCTCAGGAGGTGGATGTGGCGCACCAGAAACGATCAAAGGCTCCAATGTCAACCTTGTTGACAAGTACACTGCTATGAGGGCATTTTCTTCTGGTGATAGAGTCTACTACACGTGTAATGTTGGATATGGTTCAGCTGGAGGAAGCAGGATTCGCAGGTGTATCAATGGCAAATGGACAAAACTGACCCTAATATGTGAACGTAAGTACATTTATATTCCCTCAAAGTCCACCCTTTTGAATTCTTAATAATGTCTAAACTCTTGATCCTTAATTTAGACAGATGCATTATAAGGTAAGGTTTGATGTTAGGGGCTTATATTAAACCGCTTTTGAATTTATTTAACTGCACTATCAAAGCATTGTTTTGTTGCAGCCTTGTGCTGTATTTAATCATTTGTGAGATTATTAAAGATGTTTGTGAAAACACAATTATTTTTGCTTAACTTACGATGTAGAAATAATGCCCCCTTTAGACGACACAGAAGCCAAAAACACTTCCATAGTGGGTACAGTTGTGCTGCCTTATTTATAGCTAGTGTATATGATAATACACAACTTTATGGAAGTTTAATGTTAATCTCTCATTTTTTACTGTCTAAAGGGAAGCTCTGTGGAAATGCTGGAGAAATTCAAAATGGACGGTTCATCTATACTGGCATAGAGTTTGGAGACACTGCTACAGCCAAGTGTAATGAAGGGTAAGAGAAGTCTAATAACTCGTGCTGCTTCCTTGCATGTTGTTGTTCGTCAGTTCTCTGTCACAGAAAACATCAACTTATTTTCGTCCTGTCATCAGGTTTCAGATTATAGGTAAGGCCACAAGAAACTGCATGGCTCGTGGTTGGAATGGACGTGCTCCTGTTTGTGAAGGTGCAGCAATTGAAAATGCGCACAGAGGACATGTTTGGGTGTTATTTGTTTTCAGTTTTGCTAAAATAATGGCATTTCTTGCAGCTGTCGTGTGTCCGGAGCCAAATGTCTCAAATGCTTTAAGGAAAGACGCCCAGGAGCCACCGTACACATACAGGACTGCGATTCGCTATAAATGCCGTGTTGGGACTCTTGTTGGTTCAAATGAGATTTGGTGTACCAAGAATGGGACATGGAGCTCATCTCCTCCAGACTGCAGAGGTCCTACAGTCTATTGCTACTTACCAGACATTTTTATTTAAATAAAATTAGTTTATAGTCTGTTCATAAAACGTAAAATAAAGAGTGATGTCTTTTTTTCCCCCACAGAAGTAGGATGTTCATCACCAAATGTGGCTTATGCCTTCTGGATGGGAGCACATAAGAAAATGCATGAACCTATGGAGACTATTTCGATTGAGTGCATCAGGGGTTACACCATCAGAGGACCAAACACAATCTTCTGCAGCAGAGAAGGAAACTGGTTGCCTAGACTTCCACAGTGTGTGCCTTGTAAGTCTTTTTGTTTTTCCTTTTTCTATGATTTAGATATAAATTACATCTGGCTTTACATCATTTTACAACTCTTATCTGCTTTTTTTTCTCTTTGGTTACTTAGATGAAAACGGCTGGAGAAGAGGCTAGTATCCTACGTGAAGTTTAAAACTGCTGAACTCAATCCAGTCTGGATGAACGGTTCAATAGTTGGATGAAAGTTATCTCTTCAGCTGACAATGCATTACTTCCAAATGTAATACTGTTTAAAATCAACCTTTAAATAATGCACTGCCATTTATTTTGCTTCAAATATATCTATATAATTATTATACAGACATTAAATATATTTAAAAATGAAACTGCAGTACAGTATGTTTGTTTATTTTTGATAAGTGATTTGGGGGGTAAAAAGTACAAACTTGTTTCATTCACCTTTACATTTTTTTTTATCTTTTATTTTTAATAGTCGCTAATGCGTATCATCTCTATAGACTAAACGGTGGGTGAGCATCTTCATGAACAAACAAGCTACAAGAAAATAAGAACACCAATTCCATTCATTTAAAAAGACAATACAAAATTCAGACATTTCTTTACATGAGCAATAACAATTCAAGTGCAAATATCATTATCAACTCCAATACACCAAAGCAATCTCTTGCTTAAAAAGGCAACAACTCAAAGAAACAAAACAAACAAACAAAAAAAGATCAGTTTGCAGGAAAGAAGCTGATTCTGGTAGGAGGGAGGGCGGGGTGAGTGTGTCTGGAAATGAGGGTACAAAGGCCAAGTGAGCACATTGGGAAGTTGAGTGATGGCATCCATGAGGAGATGATCATCTGTGACTGAAGTTTAAGTGAGATGTGTTTAGAGGAGCGTTTAACTGATTAGCCTCTTGGCCCAATAATACCCTCAAGCTTTGACATAGGGGTCCAACTACCTTTTGTGTCACCTGGTATGGTCTGTGGCGCAAGGTGTCCCATCCCACTTCTTTTTTTCTATTTACATTAGTGGGAACAAAACACCTTTGGATGGATATAAGAGGATAAGCTTCAATTCTGTTTCTAGGAAGTTCAAGATGCAGGTTAGAGATGTGGATTATCACGCTACTGTTTCAATGCTGCTGCAGTGGTGGTGTTAATAACTTGAGAGCAATCGTTTCTTATTTTGGGACATATGCTTATTCCCTTTTAGCAAATAGTCCTTTTGTCACTGAAGACTTCAGGAAGTCATAGCACAAAGTCACAAAATTATCTAATTTATCAACAACCCAAAAACCAGAACTAGTCCTTTCTTGTTTGTTTTTTTTAATGCCTGTTAATTAGTGATTTTTAGATGTGCAATAGCCAGGTTGTTTTTTGTTAGTATAGCTATGCAAACTTCCCTTAAGGTTACACTTTCCATAAAAAGGCGAAAACAGATTTCCCAAACTACAAAAACCCTCCGACAGACCGAAATCAAAGTGTAAGACCTCAACTCACCTTAAATTACTCTTTACCCTGTTTTAGTCACTCTTTTTAAATCAAAGAATTAGTTTTACACACCAATCTGTCATTGTAATCCCATTTAACTATATATAATATATAGTTATATTATATAGTTATAAGCAAGACAATATATAATGTCTTGCTAAGACTGCGGCTCAAAACATTTTTAGCCAGTTTCATTGTGGATCACAACAGGGATTAAACCAAGATGAATGTGTACTAGTTTCATTCATTGCACTTTGTACCAAAAATGAGGGATGGCAGGTTCTAAATTTAGTGCATAAACCTACGTGACCCGCCTTTTTTTGAGCCGTCTTTGGAAGAGCTGTCAGAACAAAGGGTGAGGGGGTGGCTGGGTGTCTTCTGGTGGGACATTTTGGGGCAGAAAAGTGATTATTGGAAGCTTCCTGCGTAACAAATCAGGAATAAAGAATTCAACCCTCGTCTAATGTATTTTCATTATTTACAATGCTAAAATAAAAACAAAACTGGTAGTCCACAGACAGCAAATGAGAGATTATGGAGTTAATGGGTGTAAGAACAAAGTATCTCAGATTCTGAGCTTTGTTTCAAACCTACAGAACATTAGTGTGTAGAATACATCAGAAAGACAATGAGACTGAAGATTTAAAGTGACCTTTTAAAAAAGAAGCAGCAAACAATGTCCATCAAAGACATTTCTCTCCCTCTCTGAGACATGCTCCACTAGACATAACATCATCTCATTTCTGTGGCTCTCGCTATTATTTATCTCCTAAATGTCCACTGGGTTCTTTGAATGCTAAACCACATTTTTGTGTTTGCTTTGAGGTGGCTTTAAAAAGACCAGAGGAAAATATCTGAAGGTTGGGCAACATTGGTTCAGTCTAAACAGACAGATCAAAACACAGATTAACTGTTTTAACAGTAAAACCCTTGAAAACTGCTCTAAGAGCTCAAATATAATTGGGCTTTAAAGGGCCTGAAATCCAGCTGTGGCATGAATTTAACAACTGCTCCTCCTTGAGGACAGCACACAGACACTGAAGATGGGATTAGACTTACACAACACTTGCACAACAATTACAGTCATACTTAATGGAAGGGAACTGGTGCTCGCACCGCTCATTTAAGCAAATACAATAACAAGCTCTATCAGGCTCAAACTGCAAACACAAAACATCACTCCTACTGTCTGAAATAGGCTTTTCTTTTTTTTTGTGTGGTCTCATTGTACAACACAATCAAAACCAGACCCACACTCTACATCCTTACTAAATGCTTAAGCTTGGGACTGCAGACCTATGCTGGGTGGAAACTGACTAAATAAACCTTGGAAGCAAATGGTGGTTGTTATTCTCAGGTCTCAAAGTGTTTGCAGAAAAGCCCATGAAAAAAAAGGATAATCGCACTAGTAGGCTCTGTGTTTATACGTCCAGTAAGCGTGTGGGATGTGGCCTTTAAGGTGGGGTTAGGGTAGGGGAGAAGGGTTGCGATCCCGGTCGCCGGCAGCTGCATGAACTTTATTTGTACGGCCGCAGGAAGGCAGAGACTTTACTGCTAATGAGACGTATGAAGGAACGGGGAAGCATCTCGTTGGACTCCCGAGTGGTGTACTTAAAGTAGTTGTTTGGGTGAGCCAGCACGTCAAAAAGAGTCTTAATCAGTTTTTTATCCTGTAGAAAGAACAAACAGGTTTCAGTCACTCATTAAAACACATTTTTTCCCAAATATAGAAAACTGTTACAAAATGCTGGAAGACAAATATAATATGAACAAATGACATAAGTTAATCTCACATTAATGCTAACCCCTACTCAGACAATTACTCTGTCCTTATGGAATGACAGGAGGGCCAAAGAAAAATTAACTCCAACATAAACCTAAATTTATAAACAAATTATGTGGAAATTTTAAAAAACCCAAAACAAAACAATGAAATTATGATTATACAAATTCTACGCAAATAACGTGGAAATTAGGCGGAAATATTAAGACAAAGTGAAAGAGTTATTTTCATACGTAAAAATATATATACTGATACAAAATAAATTTCTTATGTCTTATTTGATGGCACAGTGATGTCTATCATGTCCGTTTCTGGAGCTGTCGCTGCCCAGCAGCGTGAGAATCCGCAATTTACAACATTTACCTCCTGAACGCCGTTTGACATGACAATGAGTTTCGCTTTCTAGAAAGCAAAGGCCTCAGAAATAAATCCTGGTGAATGATTAAGGTGAAATAATTGACAGGTTAGTCAGAAAATTCCATGTTGATATTGGGAGACAGAAGGCTGTCTTCTTTAATTAATCTTCGCCCAAAACCTGCATATTTGTGCTTTCCATCATCTCAGATCTGGCATGTGTATATCCTGTTGGTGGTGGATTATCCAGCCCTTTTGACTTATAATCCCCCTGAATCCTTTATGTAGCAAACACTATGTTGTAGGTGTGTGTGTGTGTGCGTGTGTGTAAACACATGGACAATACGAACACGGCTTAAGTTGACTTCTCAAATGAACTAGGGAAACTTATGAAGAGAAAGCAGAACTCAAACCCAACAGGCTCACATCAAATATTAGAGCGAAAACTGAAAATACCCTGAAATGAACAAATAACAAAAAAAAAATGGAAAAAAAGCTTTTATAACTTTGTGTGTAGTATTAATCTTCATATCAACAAATAATCATTTATTATTTTCTTTTTTTTGTGATTATATTTCCATTTTTCTATTCCAGATTTGCTTTTGTGGCATTCCAATCATTCCATAGTTAATGACAGTTTTCTCTAGCCTTCCAACATCCTTTTTTCATGTAAAGACAGTGTAGACAAAAATGGAAAAAAAGGGTAACACATAGACGGATAAGGTGAATACAAATACCAGTGATGCGTGTTGTGTATCACAACATTGCCTTACAACATCCTTAAAGTACAGCTTAATGTTGAACTGAATCATCCCGACTGACTCATAGATAAACAAGAATGGAGACTGATGATCTACACAGAAAAAGCAAAAGCTGTGCTGACCTTTAGGATTTCTTGATGGTTCTCTGAGGCGTAGAGCCTTCCGTCTCGCACTATGTCCTCTACAAGCTGCTCATAGTCCTCTGAGTTCATAAAAACAACACAAGACATGCTGAAACACATATCCAAAACAAATTTGCTGGTGAAATAACATAATCCAAGGACTAATTCTTAAAGCCATACACTCCCTTTGACTCATTTATCTGTTGCCAAATAGTCTGTTCAAGATAATTCAGTGTAAAGACATTGCACCATTGCTGGAGTGACTCCAGTCAAACACTCCTAGTTGCAGTCTTGATGTAGTAACGATCAAGCTTTTCCACTGGTTTATGACGTCAACTTTCTTTTGTTTTCTCCATTTTATTTATTTATTTATTTATTTATTTTTTTTGTGTGTGTGTGTGTGTGTGTGTGTGTGTGTGTGGGGGGGGGGGGTCAATAATGTCTTCCTTCACACCCCACCTACAACTTAAAATAAAATTCCTAATACAAATACTGTGGATGTGTAATTTGGTGCCTGGCTT